>JAMQGT020009673.1:0-47386 GCA_024447675.2 Pterophyllum scalare | reverse complement strand
CCGCTAACTGAACGACTGAGCACCGTTCTTTCTTTGAACAGCCTGCCCATTTGGCACTTTCTTTTCCCCTCTTCTTCCTTTTTTTTTGTAGGTTTTGGACGAAGACTTGGTAACCAGTCGGCACCCTCTGGGCTTTAGTTTAGCAGTTTTGGTTATCCCTCATTTTCATTCTGGTTTCAGGTCAGGGCTGACCCCCACCCCGCAGGCTTCCTCGCGGCCTCTGCTGGGATCTCTGGGAATCTGTGGTGGTTTTTAGCTCCAGAACAAGTGCAAAGAGAAGCATGTGGACCTGTGGAAGGATCCCTGCAGTTCCACTATTGCTAAAGTAACAGTGCGAGTTTTAACGGAGCTGTGAAATGCAGGAATTAGAGTGGATTTAAATTAATCAGAAAACATTAAAGAGTACAAATTGAAATTAAGCTTGCCAGCATCCTTTGGAAGAAAAAGTTCCATGTTAAGGTTGACCCCTGAGACGATGTCTGAGTGACATCATTCTGGACCAGGTGATCACCTAATAGGTTTTTTCTATTCCAAACACAAATAATAAAAATGAAAGAAACAATAATTAGTGGTAGATTATTACTTTTCTTTGGTCTGTTGTTCTATGTTACTACAGTGAATGACTCAAGGACATCCACCACATTATATTTCACTAAACAGCTCTTTCATTCAGTTGTAGAAAAGGTGTGAGACAGAATGATTAACTAGGCACTATGAAAACATTAAATGGGACCTGTGCTCATTTCCAGCTTAATATTTGTATTCTTGGACGTTCCTAGAGTAGCTTTGCATGATTAATAGTTCAAAATAATCCTTCTTTATGTATTATTTCATCAGTTTTGCCTTTTTCCAAAATGATAAGGTTAGGATTAGGGATGTCACCTGTGATACCTTAGGCCTCAGAGGTTTAATATGAACATACACCACTGGATATCTATCTATAGATCGATTAACAGATATAAATGATGACAAAAAAATCAAAAGGATGAGGGACTCACTGGAGATACAGCTGATGATGTCCCTTAGTTATTTATTTGTCATAAATAATTTATCCATCCATCCATCCATTCTCTTCTGGGGGGGGGGGGGGGGCTGGAGCCTATCCCAGCTGACATAGGGTTAGGGTTAGGATTAGAGAGGCAGGGTACACCCTGTACAGGTCGCCAGCCTATCACAGGGCCAACCCAGAGAGACAGACAACCATTCACACCTATGGGCAATTTAGAGTGACCAGTTAACCTAACCCCAGTACCTTTGATGTCTTTGAACTGTGGGAGGAAACCCACGAGACACGGGGAGAACATGCAAACTCCACACAGAGAGGCCCAGGCCGAGGTGGAATCCAACACAGGCCTTCTAGATGTTATTCCAGCTGTGAGGCAGCGGTGCTAACCACCACACACAATAAGCTCTATTCATAAATTCAGAAGGCCATGCTCATGCACACAAAACAGCACGGCGAGTTAGCCTGCATCCACGACGTCATTCACTAAGCCTGTAAGTCAAAGGCATCAGCGCGTAAGATCAGAGAAACTTTGAACTTAAATACAAAACTCCTGAGAATGTCTGACTCAGAAGTCAAAGTTCAAAACTGTTTCTTTGACACTCTGATTTCCAGCTGTAAATTCACTCTGCTTCTGATTCAGTGAGATTATCTAGTCAGAGAGCGTTAACTAAAATCCTGGAGGAAATGTGCAGGAAATACAAATTAATACTTAAGATACAATTAAAACATTTTAATTAAACACTGCACACAGGAGATGAACTTAAATCTCTATTAAAGGTGAAAGTTTGTGGGAAAAGCAGGCTGTATTGATCTATCAGTGTCTGGGTGTTTCTTTGTTGTCCACAGCCACCTCATAATGTATGAAATCAGTTCAGCAATCTGAAGGCAGCAGGATATGTAAAATTTATAAAACTTCAGTCTATGTGTTTACCTTGATTTTAAGAGTACAAGCCCAAAGGTATAGAACTATATTCAGTTTCTGTACTGATTATTAATATGACTATATATATATATATATATATATATATATATATATATATATATATATATATATAAAACATCCCAGCTCTCCCTGCAGGCGGTCTTTGTCCTCCATGCTCGGGTCCTCTACCAGAGGCCTGGGAGCTTGAGGGTCCTGCGCAGTATCTTAGCTGTTCCCAGGACTGCGCTCTTCTGGTCAGAGAATCTCGGATGTTGTTTCAGGAATCTGCTGGAGCCACTCTCCCAGTTTGGGAATCACTGCCCCGAGTGTTCCGATTACCACGGGGACCACTGTTACCTCCATCTTCCACATCCTTTCCAGCTCCTCTCTGAGCCCTTGGTATTTATCCAGCGTCTCGTGTTCCTTCTTCTTGATGTTGCCGTCACTTGGTATTGCAGCATCTATCACTACGGCTTTCTTCCTCTGTTTGTCCACCACCACGATGTCCGGTTGGTTAGGCATCACAAGTTTTTCTGTCTGTATCTGGAAGTCCCACGGGATCTTAGCTCTGTTGTTCTCAACCACACTTGGGGGCGTATATTTTGGCTTTGGGACTTCCAGGTCATACTCAGCACAGATGTTCCTGTATACTGTAGCAGCCACTTGGTTATGACATTCTGCCTGCTAGCATCTTGCACCCTGCTGTAATGTGCAGGATTGTCTCAGGGGCATCTCTGCACAGCCTGCACCTGGGGTCTTTCCTGGTGTGGTAGACCCCAGCCTCTATCGACCTTGTGCTCTTGTGCTGCCATGATTAGTGCCTCTGTGCTGTCAGTCAGTCCAGCCTAGGATTTTTCTGTCAGCCACTTCTTCTATCTACCGGTGGTACATGCCGTGCAGAGGCCTGTCCTTCCATGATGGTTCCTGTTCTTCCTCCTCTTCTTTCTCAGGTTTCTGCTGCCTGAGGTACTCACTAAGCACATGATCCTTTGTGGCCATCTTCCTGATGTTTTCATGGATCTTTGCTGTTTTATCTAGGACAGTGGTTCTGACACTCACTAGTCCTCGACCTCCTTCCTTCTGCTCAGCATACAGTCTCAGGATGCTGGATTTGGAGTGAAACCTTCCATGCAGTGGCTTCTATTTTCTTTTTTGGCCAGCTTATTATCCCAGCAGGGTATCTGACAACTGGCAGGGCGTAGGTGTTGTTAGCTCAGATCTTGTTCTTCCCATTCAGCTGACTCTTCAGGACTTGCCTTACTCTCTGCAAGTACTTGGAGGTTGCAGCCTTCCTAGCGGCCTCTTCATGGTTCCCATTTGCCTGTGGGACTCCAAGGTACTTGTAGCTGTCCTCAGTGTCTGCAATGTTGCCTTCTGGTAGTGTAATCTCCTCAGTCCTGACTACTTTTCCTCTCTTAGTTACCATCCGACTACTCTTCTCCAGTCCGAATGACATTCCAATATCATTGCTGTAGATCCGTGTGGTGTGTATCAGTGAATCATTGTCTCATTCACTCCTGGCATACAGCTTGATGTCATCCATGTACAGGACGTGGCTGATGTTTGCTACATTCTGTAGTCGTTATGCGTAGTTGATTTAGGCCTATGCAGAACAGCAGTGGGGACAGGGCATCTCCTTGGTAAATCCCGCACTTGATGGTGACTTTTGCGATGGGCTTGGAGTTGGCCTCTAGTGTTGTTCTCCACATTCCCACTGAGTTCTTGATGAAGGCTCTTGGGGTCCTGTTGATCTTATACAGTTCTAGGCATTCCAGGATCCATGTGTGCGGCATCAAGTCATAGGCTTTCATGTAATCAATCCAGGCGGTGCACAGTGCAGAGTCTTACAGTCTCGAGTGACTGCTCTATCTACTAGTAGCTGGTGTTTTGCTCCCCTGGGATCTCTGGCAATTCCTTTCTGGGCCCCGTTCATGTATTGTGCCACATGCCTGCTCGTCTTAGCAGCTAAAATGCCTGACAAGCCTTTCCATGTTGTGCTGAGGGAGGTTATTGGCTGGTAGTTGGATGGGACTGGTCCCTTCTGGGGTCCTTGGGGATCAGAACTGTCTGGCCTTCAGTCAGCCATTCTGGGTGTGTCTTAGCCTCTAGCAGCTGGTTCATTTGTGCTGCCAGGCGCTCGTGGAGTGCACTTAGCTTCTTTAGCCAGTAGGTGTGAATCATATCAGGGCCTGGTGCTGTCCAGCTCTTCATATGTGAGACTCTTTCTTTAATGTCTGTCACTGTGATGGTTACTGGAGCCTGTTCAGGGAGGTTCCTGTGGTTTGCGCTTAGATCCAGTAGCCATTGAGCAATGGTGTTCTGTGTTGCATCCTTCTCCCATATGCTCTTCCAGTATTGCTCCAGCTCCAGCCTTGGTGGGGGTGCTGCCCCTGCAACTAAGAGTATACCTTCAATGGTTTTGGGGACAACAGCTGGTTTATTCTTCTCATCATACACACACACACACAATCTAATGAGCTTCCCTAGAGACACGCACGCACACACACACACACACACACACACACACACACACACACACACATATATATATATATATATATATATATATATATATATATACATACACACATCAGCCACACCTCATCTCTATACATTTTGTAGGAAAATGGGAAATAGCTACAGCATTTTTTTAAATGTACATCTTAATCCAGCATATGAGGCAGAAACAGTTTGTCAGTATTTGGTGTGACCTCCTTTATTCTGAACTCTGAGGCAGCTTCCTGTCAGTGCTTTCAGCAGGAGCAGTTCTCCAGCTTCCTGAAGGACATTCAAAGCTCTTCTTTGGATGTTTCTGCCTTTGGTTCTGTTCTGTCAGGATGATCCCACACTGCTTCAGTGATGCTGAGGTCCGGCCTCTGGGGGGGCCGATCCATGACTGATGATGTTCACCTGTGTTTTTATCCAGGTATGTTTTTACTGCACTGCAGTGTGTTTGGGATCATCACGCTGAAAGATGAAGCTGCTGCCAGTCAGAAGCTTTCCAGATGGTGCTGCATGGAGAAAATCAGATGGTACTTTTCTGTGTTCAGATTTGACAAGATCTCCAACACCACCCAAACCATGACAGAGCCTCCACCGTGCTTTACAGATGGCTGCAGACACTCGGTGTTGGATCTCTCTGCTGACCTTCAGTTCTTGTGTAATGTGGCAGACCTCAGCCTTTCCTCCCTGTTTCCCTTCCTTAAGAATGGCTTCCTGACAGCCGCCCGTCCACTGAGACCATCTCTGATGAGGCTTCAGTGATCAGCTGAAGGTCCAGATGCATCTCTCAGGTCCTGTGTCAGGTCTTTGTTGGATTTGTTAGTGTTTCTTAAGGACATGACATTCAGATCATCTGCTGTAGATAGTTTTTGGGGGCCTGTTACTTCTTCTTCCAATTTCCTAAATTTTTAGGGACAAACTGAACACCATGCTGAGATGTGCCAATTTTTATGCCAGCTCTTTACTAATCACCCCTTTGGTGCAAAAATCCTATTTTATGCTGTCAAACTGAGTTATCTTTGGCACTGTTTGCAGATTCAACAAAAGAAATGGAAACAACTATTGCTCAAGACTACTTTAAGCAAATTTTAAGCAAAGACCTTGGAAGCAAAATATAAAAAAATCAGGAGTGTCTCAAGACTTTTGCACCTCTGATCTTCTTTTCTCTAATTCATGTCACAAAGACACAAAGAAATAGTTGTTTAATTGGCTCAGTGGAGTGTTGAGCTGCATTTACAAACTCTATGGGTGCAAAGCACAGACACAGAAACCTTCTAATTAGTGCAGAGCAAAAAAGTGTTACAATTTTATTAACAAGTGCCACAAAATACACAAACACAGCAGAGAGTTAAATGAAAATGGGAGTCTGTGGGGACTGACTCAGTTTTGGAGCCGGCCTCAAGTGCACACTAGAGTAACTGTAAGAGGTTATGGCTGCAGTCCAGCCCTCGAAGCTTTAGATACCTGCTGAGGAGTTAGAATTGGTTGGAAGTCTCTGTTGTACTCGTGGAGATGAAATGCCAGCAGCCCAGCTCCAGATCATCTGTCACAGCCGGCATAAACCCTCGCAATACGCTAAGCAGGGAGAGGACGCCTCTCCAGAGAGCGGGCTGGCATGAAACTGAGACTGGTGTGAGTACGGTATTGTTTTTTCAGACAGTCTCATCTGAAGTCCATCTGTCACTGTCAGATGTCTGCCTCTGTCCATGGCTTTAACACTTCCATCAAACAGGATTTTAGTTCTCAGGACAGGAATCCTGAGAGCACTGAAGTACTTGTATAGGAATTTAAGAGATTTCAGTTCTCTGAAACATCAAGTCTCAGATTCTGGTGTGTTGTGAATCAGAGAGGATGAATCAAAAAAGGAAATGGACTCGAATGCACTGCAGCTAAATAAGGCTGAAATTTCTGAAATGATAAAATATATCAAGTTCATACCCTGCATTTCTTCCAACTTGATAATCTGTGTTATCACAATAGGATCTTTGGAGGTTTTCTTAGTTTCTGTAAATGTTCGTTGGGGCTGACGTGAACACCTTTTTAAGGAAAACCTTTGATGCTTGTTTGGCTGCATGATCATGCTGCAGTATGAATCCTCCTCCACTCTAATACAGCAGCTCTGCATGACTCACAGTCCAACCCCCACCACCATCACCACACACACACACTCCCATCCCTCCCTCCCTTAAGTCAACTGTCTTGTGACTGGGTACCCCTTAAAAACAGGTTACAGAAAGGTTCAAATTGGTGATGAGTGGGGATTTTGTTCCTCATGTGACCATATCAGGAATATCTACACTCCATGACATCATGCACATCACTGAAAAAAAGTGAACTTGAAGTGTTGTTCAATCATTTAAATATACCTATTTCAGACTTAGTTAATATATTTCAATTCAGTTCAATTCAATTTTAGTTGTATAGCGCCAAATCACAACAAAGAGTCACCTCAAGGTATCGTAGGTAAAGACCCTACAGTAATACAGAGAAAACCCAACAGTCAAAATGACCCCCTATGAGCAAGCACTTGGCAACAGTGGGAAGGAAGAACAGGAAGAAACCTCCAGCAGAACCAGGCTCAGGGAGGGGCAGTCATCTGCTGCAACCGGCTGGGGCTGAGTGGAGAGAGACAGGACAAAAGACATGCTGTGGAAGAGAGCCAGAGATTAATAATAATGATTAAATACAGAGTGAAGTATAAACAGAGTGCATCATGAGACCCCCCCAGCAGCCTAGGCCTATAGCAGCATAACTAAGGGAGGGTTCAGGGTCACCTGATCCAGCCCTAACTATAAGCTTAATCATAAAGGAAAGTTTTAAGCCTAATCTTGAACCCAAGTGTGAAATGATATAGTAAAAATCACAAAGATTTCATAAGTTTCAACAATTTCTACTAAAAATAAATACAAATTTTGTTTGACAGTTGTGCCAAATCAAAGTTTGACCCCAACTGCCTGTTTGTGTGTGTGTGCTGAGGGACGCACAGCTGTGTTCACATTTTAGATTTTTCTTATTGTTCAAAGTTTGGATCCAAAACACAAAGGAAACCAATTAGTAACAAGTACTGTGTGTATTTAAAGGCTGATTCCTGTGCTATGTACAAGAACTGAGCCGCCCTTACTTCTTTATATTTTGCTGGGCAAATAGGACAAAGGTCTGTGAGACATCCAGAATATTAGTTTTTACAATTCTAATAAGCTTCAAAGCCAATATTTGGTGTGAACACCACCTTTATTCTTCCACACAGCCTGAACGCTCTGTCCCACACTGCTCTGGCTCTGGGGAGGCCAATCCATGACTCAGCTCCATTGTATGTTTTTCCTGCTCTGGCTGTGTGTTTGGGATCATTGCTGGAAAATGAAGCTGTTGCCAATCAGACTTTTTCCACATGGTATTGCATGGTGAAGATGGCTGTAGACACTCACCGTGTACCTCTCTCCTGACCTCCTCCATACATACTGAGGAAGGTTTGAACCAAAGATTTCACATTTGGATTCATCACTCCATCAGACCTGTTGCCACTGATTTTCAGTCAGTCTTGTGTAATTTCATAAACCTCAGTCTTTCGTCCCCGTTTCCCTTCTGTGAGAATGCCTTCCTGACAGCCGTGCTTCCACTGAGACCATTTCTGATGAGGCTTCAGTGAACAGTAGAGGGATCAGCTCAAGGGTCAGATGCATCTCTCAGGTTCTGTGTCAGGTCTTTGCTGGATTTTTTTTTCCTATTTCTTAAGGACATGGCTTTCAGATATTGGTAATCTGCTAGAGATAGTTGTATAAGGCCTGCCATTTCTTTAGTTCTCCACTTGTTCAGTTTCCTCAAATGTTTTAAGGACACACTGCACACCATGCCGAGATGTGTCAAGTTTTCAGCTAATAATTCTTTGGGAATGCTATTTTCTTCTATGTTCCTGTGTTGTCTCTGCCATTTTTCATGGATTAAACTAAAGAAACGGAAACAAATTATGTGTTTTTGTGGCAGGTTGCTAGTAACAAACTGCCTACATTTAAAACTTTAAAACATTTAAAATTAGTTATTTAGTAAATTCCTGGATTGCAAATGAGTGAAAGAGTAGCCAATGCTTTGAAATTTTTTTTAGACTTGAGACACCTTCAGAAAGCCAGGATGTTACTATTGCTCCAGACCACTTGAAAACAATAGGCTGGCCTGTACCCTGCCTCTCACCCTATGGCAGCTGGGATAGGCTCAAGCCTATAGAAAGTACAAATAGAGATCACATTTTGAGTCTTTGAGAGTAATTCTGTGCAAAGTAGAGTCCAAAATACTTACCAGATACTCCTTAAGTATGCACACTCTTATTGTTTTAATGGCATCTTTCTGTAGCAAATAAAACCAATATGTAAGGAGGGTTTTAATGTTTTATTCTGCACCAACTAACTAGAGAACTGGAGATTAACTAGATCAAGCAATGCATGACCAAACTGTTCAGGCTCCCAATTTTTGGCATCCAACTTCATTTTTGCTTGTTCATGTTATTTTCTTGGAATGGTGGAATACACATTGGTTTGGGGCACATGTTCTAACAGCACAAGAAGCACCTGTAAAGTGTTTTTAATTACCAGTGCTCATTTGTTAGATAGTAATTTTATATTATAAGGCAAGATACTGTACAGTAATCAGTGTTTGTGGAAACCACAGATAATAACAATCTAAACAACATATTTAGTGTTTTCATTACATCCACATTCAGCCCCAGAGGCAACAACCAACAGCTGCACCGACCCTCACTCACTCTGCTAGGTTACTGTTAGCCATCAGCCTGCAGCTAAAACACTGCCGGTGTCTCAACTTATCGAACCTGCTCTTCAACACAAACTAACTCACCTTTGTTAACTTGCAGCTGTAGGTCATCACCACAGATTTACTGAGGCTGTCTGACCACCACCAACAGACCACGGTCCTGAAAAGCTCCCTCTCAATGTGTCTGATCTGTAACTAAAATGCTGCAAAACTCACAACTGCATCCTAATAATGCTGCTTTCAGAAGAATTCACTCAACTCTGATTCATCAGCTTAACTGCAACTTTTTTCACCAGCTAGCTAACATGTTAACTCCCTAGCTCGCTAGCTAACATGAGCTCCCATATGCTCAGATACTTCACACATTTCTGCGTTTATGAACTCTAACACTGTCAATATCACATTATAGGCACATACTGCATAAAAACATACTTACTCAGGTCATTATTTGGATGTTGATGGTTGTTCCCCACTAACATTACCTTTAGAGTCCAGTTTCAGTGATAAACATGAGGATTTTCTTTCAGTTTGTCAAGAATGTTTGAAAATTAAGACCGAGTACAGAGAGTTCACCTCTTACCTCTGGGGCTCGTTATACTGCAGTTTAAGAAATATTGAAAATCACTAAAGTAGAAGCAAATTTCAGGGCTGCAGAACATGAGTACAGAGGGGAAATGGAAATTAAGTTTTACTCCAAAAATAACCAGTAAGTTTGAACATCAGAGAATGATCTGATTAAAAGTATCTTTGCTTTCAGGAGATATTTCCATCCACAACAACTCAAATGTTCAAAGGCTCACACATTACTTGTGACATGTTGTGCACAAAGAAATATGTTAATGAAATGTTTGTGCATGTTGTGTATGACATGTTTTTGGAAGGACCCATATACCTCCTGTTCCAGTGGTGGATGTTCACATTAAACATGGCCAAAGTTTTGAAAAATGAGTGTATGTACAGTAATCCCTACAAACAAAAGTTTAGACTGCAGACTGCTCTAAACACTCAGCTTTTTTTCTACTTGTTGATGTATGTGATGTCATAGAGAGGGGATATCCGTCATGTGTTCATCTCAGGAACCCACCTGCTATTCAAACCTTCTGTTTAGAGTGGACAGTCAGATGGTAGAAAGTTGACTGATGTTTCAGTCACACTAGAGTAAAGATAGGACAGGAAGCTCTTTGTGGCTGGGAAAAATCAATGGTTGCCAATAATTGCATTGAATTTTTCACATTCTGTTGATTGCAGCGACCAAATGGTTGCCCAGAGTTTGAGCCTGCAACAGCTTCAGTGTTCACTTTTTTCTCACAAGGAGATTGCACAGGTCACCTGATAGAGGGCAAATTTTCTGCAAACAATCACAGTCCAACTCAGATTGACTGCAATCACTCTGACAGACTGGCAGAGGTTTGCAAATAATTGCAAACATGTTGCAGTCAGTCTGAGTCAATGAGTGCAACTCGTCTCTTTGCAGCAGGGACTGGACTCAGCTGGTTGTCATTTTGCAGTTGCGTATGATTGCCAATCTTGACCTCCTCATAAACTGATAGCAGACTGAATCCAACTTATTGCTGTTTTATCACTGGAGCAAGTCCCTTTGAAAATGGCGACTGAATGCAGACCTGGTCTGAAAATATTCTGTTAATTTTCTTATCCTCTTTTTTTTTAAACAGACGTTTATGGTCATTTTCATAAATGGTAAAAAAAAAAAAAGAAACACAGAAAATGTCTTCATTTTACGGTTCACTGTACTGTATTTTTACAGATTTTCTCTTCTCCAGTGTTCCCTGTCCTCCGTCGCCCTGGCATTACTCTCGGCTTGTCATGCTTGGAGATCTGTGTCACTGCTGCTGAGCTCATAATGGTGTGAAAACTTTGCTTCCATGACTGGCATGCTGCTTGGTCTGGTTTTGTCAGCTGGGGTACAAAAATTCAACTACAAAAATAGGTGATAATAAAAGATACCTCCCCAGCACAGAGTCTCACCGATACACTTTCCGTAGTTTTCTGGGAAACACAGAGGAAGCAGCAGGTGATGACAGTTTTCCTGTGACAGCTGGCTGAAGTCTGCAGTCAAACAGGCTCATCCATCTTTGAGACTGCCTCCGCCCTCCCATAGAGAGTTTTGATTATGTTGAGTGCTCAGTCTGCTAGAAACAAGGGCTCAGTCAGGAAGATATGTCACTGTTATAAATTGCAGCTCCACTTTTTTGTCACTGTGTCCTGTCACAGTTTTAATTAAACAAGACAAAGAGCAGGAGATGGGAGCGGCTGGCCATCAAGGAGAAAGATGGTTTGTAGGTTTCTGATAATAACCAGCAGAGAAGAGGAGGAGGTGGAGGTGTGGTGTGGATAAAGGCTCTGGCATGGTTTAGTGGAGCACAAACCACCGGCTGTTATTAGTCCCTGTGCTGCATGCTGAGCCAGCAGGCAGCAGCACACCCCACGGCCTGCTCCCTGCTGGTCTGCTTCAGGTTTTCATTCCTAGAAAAGGAAGTTAATCTTTGTCTTTCTTATTTACAGCAAATCCCTGACTTTGAAAACCACTTCCTGGCTCTCAGCCCCCAAGGCCATCAGTCCCCCCAGACAGAAATCTTTTTTATTTAATTTCCATCTTGTTCTATAAGAGCATGAGAGATTTTAAAGCGTTCATACAAATATGTAAAAAAAATAAATACTATACACCGCTATGCACTGTAGAAAACTTTCAAATGCAGCTAGAACCCAAGAACCCATGGTTGTGGGTGGGGTGGGGCTAATGAAACCAGAGCATATCCCCACCAAGGCTGAAAACTCCTTCTGATCCGATGTGTCCGATCAGGATAGGCTCCATACAAACAGTTCACACATATTCTGAATTTATCAATATTTTCTTACTGCTGATGAAGCCGCACAGGTTTTTATTCACAAGCTGGGGAAGAAGGAGGAGGCAGACAGATGGATCTGTGATGGATTGATTTACTGGTCAATCCATGTTCCTACCCTGACCCACAGCCACAAGCTACAACAGGGAGCCAATGAAGAGAAGCCAATATGGGAGAAATCTGCTCTCTCTTTCTAGTCCCTGTCAGTACTTCTAGCTGCAGCATTTTGGATCAGCTGAAGGCTTTTCAGGGAGCTTTTAGGACAGCCTGATAATAATGAATTACAATAGTCCAGCCTACATAAAAGCGGTCCTACATATTTGTTTAATATGTGCATTGAAGGACATATCCTGGTCAAAAATGACTCCAAGATTTCTCACAGTGTTAGTGGAGGCCAAAGTAATGCCATCCAGAGTAAGTACCTGGTTTGACACCATGTTTCTAAGATTTGTGGGGCCGAGTACAAGAACTTCAGTTTGATCTGAATTTAGAAGCAGGAAATTAGAGGTCATCCAGGCCTTTATGTCTTTAAGACATTCCTTCAGGTTAACTAGACAAACCAGACCCAACCAGGGGGCTCAGGAGGCAGAGTGGGTCATCTGGTTATCTGAATGTCAGCATGCTGAAGTGTCCTTGTACTGAACCCTTAGGTTAAAAGTGCCTTGGTGTAAAAGAACAGGACTTGTATGAATGTTTGTTAATGGGTGAATGAGGTTAGCAGTGAGAAAGCTTTTTGAGTGCTCAAAATTGAGTAGGAAAGCGCTGTATACATACCCGTCCATTTACCATCTGCAAAACTTTGTTTTCATCCTGAAAGTGACTTTGACACATCGATATGGTGATAAAATGGCCATCAGACCAAGTGTCCAGATTGCAGCCATCAGTTTAGCAGTATTGATGGATTAAAAACACTGCGTAGAATAAAGCGCTGTATGTAGAGAAGAATTATAAAAGTACCAGTCCATTTACCATTTGATTGGTTGAATTGAGGTTTCTTGCTGACGGACAAACGTTGAGCCTGTCCCTTAGCCTCACCGGCAGAGGGAACAAAGAAACTTTGGGAGTTTTGTGTGGAAGTGTTTGTAATGTAATCCTCTGTCACAACAACACAGAAAAAAGACATTTAAGGTCTCCATCCTTTCAGCTTGGCTTTGGCTTTTTCTGTGGGATTTACTGACAGTAAGACAAATATGGTTTTATAAGTGTTACAGGAGTGGGAACAAAGTGCATACCAATAAGTCTTATTTGCACGTAGGTGTACAGTAGATTCTGGCTGCCATGGTAACACGCCAATGTGCAGAAAGTGCCTCATTTTACAGACCGAGAGGCGGTCGGTCCGAACTGGAGTGATTTATCTTGTCTCTGATCCCCAGAGTCCAGGCTTTGCTCCACTGATGAAGGATGGGGGCATGTAGAGGACAAACTGAGGAGCCAAAGGCTTTAATTCAACACACACACACACACACACACACACACACACACACACACACACACACACTCTGTTTGTCTTCCCCGCTCTTCCATCTCTCATCTCTCCAGTGAGTAGGACCATATATCTGTGGTTTTATGTTGTGGCCTTGTGTTGGCTGTGTGTGGGAGGAGTGTGTGTGTGTGTGTGTGTGTGTGTCTCCTGGGAAGCTCATTAGATTGTGTTTGTTGTGTGTTGCTGTAATAGGACTACATTCAGAGAACATAGTAAACAGCAGTGTTCCTCACTCAGCGGCTAACAGTCTGATGTGCACTTTAAAACACAAAGTGTCCAAACATGGAGTCTGAGCACAACAGCCATCTTTGCTTCTTGCTGTCTGTAGTTCAGAAAGAAGCTGGTGGCAGCTACACTGCAGGACGTGAAATGCAACAGGAGGAACAAATATAGTCTCCCTGAATGAAGACTGGGTGACAAAGTCTTCTATTAAACATCAAACCTCAACATTTTTCACTTTTTTCCCTTCTTAAAACTGAGCGGACTTGATAAAACTTGCATCTGATTGAATGTTTGACGAGTGCTTGTTAAGGTTTGATTGATGCTGCAGGCTTCCTGCTGCATCAAACCCTGAATTAAACTTCCTGAAGTGCCTGCTCTTTGACCCGATGCTGAAGATGACTTACTTCAAGCTTCATCTACAGAAATTTATTGGATGGCAATAAAAACAGGAATGTTCACAATAACAGGATCAGCAGACAGAAGCAGCGCAGCCATAATCATTGATATCACCTCACTGTGGACCCATGTAGGGTGAGGGTTTGATCTGCTTTCCTCTTTTCTTGGAACACCCAAACAAAAACTCGCTGTTTGCTGTGGTCAGTGTTTTTCAGGTGCAAACACATTTGTTCCTACAATTTTTGTTCATTTCCTCTCATCCATTCTGATAGTTTCAGCAAGCTCCCTCCTGGAGTTTGTGATTCTGTGAGTCCTTATTTTGATGCTAGGATTAGTATTCCTTATATTGAGATGATGACTATTCTCTCTGATAAATTCAACACTGCAGCGAAAAAGTAGCTGCAAATGCACGGGAGGAATTGATAAGTTGAACGGGCCGATTGTCACTGGTTGCATCACCCTGACATGTAGGTACATTTCTCAGGAGGTGCTCATCAGGTCCCGTCATAGATTACGTCACGGGGGGTCTCTGTTCACGGCTCAGATTTCCCGCTGGTAACTCTCTACGCTTGGAGCTGAATCCTGCTCCGCCAATCAACTGACTTTTAACAGTATGGGAGGGCGGAGGTCCTAATGTGATTGGTGGACAGTTCAGGTTACTGCGTGAAACCGAGTCAGACTTCAGCAGCAACATAAGAGCTGTTTTAAACTGTCAGCAGTTATCGTTTCTGTGCAGCAGTGGAAATACTTCGGAAGCCGAGAGCGGACGTGATACATATAAACTTTTTTCTGATACGAACTTATCTCGAGAAAACGAGCTTTGTTTTCGAGTTAATTTACCGATGGTTTTCTCGAGATCACGAGATGATTTTCTTTTCTTGAATGCTCATGATCTCAAGCTGACAATGTCAGATTGTGGAGAACTCCGCAATCTGACATTGTCAGCTTGAGTCCGTCCTCGGAAAGGTTTTAAGAACACTGAGAAACTGACCATGAGTATTCAAGAAAAGATAATCATCTCGTGATCTCGAGAAAACGGTAATCGTTATTTCGTGACGAGATAAATAACTCGTTATCTCGAGAAAACCATCAGAAAAAAGTTTGTACGTGCCACGTCCGCTCTCTGCTTCCGTAGAATACTGCTACTGCTTGTGATGATGTTTTTTCTCATGCATGACTTTTAATATAAATATATTTCCATATTATTTTGAAAGGTGAAATCTTCCAGTTTAAATTTGCCTATTGAGCATGCAGCCAAAACAAAACCCAGCCTCAACCATGGATGAGTTGCTGTGGAGGAACAACTGCAGGAATCATAAGAAATCATCAATTAATAATGCTGTAAGTGCATGTGAGAGGGCTGTTTCTTCTTGAGATTAAACCTGACCTTTTCATACCGAGAACTATCATGTGTATGAAATCTGTGCTGGTATCTCTTTAGTCAAGGACAGACATGAGAGTGACTTCAGTTTTACAGCTGTGCAGATCTATACAAGATGCTCAGCTTTTCAGACTGGATGGGAAGTTGTAATTTCACCTGGAGTAACTCACATGAACACATGGAGTATTTTTGGCCCAAATATGGAGAACTGCTTCCTTTCAAAATACAACCGATATTTCTCCAGCAGCCTGAGCACCTCCATAAAAGCGGTTTGTAGTTTGAGGTTCTACAGGGCTGCATAATTTCTCTGCCGCGTGTGGGTGTTTGAAGAATTGCAGGACAGTCAGAGTCAGAGGTAGCAGTGGAGAATGCCAAGTCCTTGGCCTTTTTTTTAAAACCAATATTGAAACATAGTTGAAAATAAAAGTTCCTCCATAATGTAGGCTTGTTGGCATAAAGATCTGTGATGTTGCTTTCAAATCTGTACTCGCTGTACTGTTGCTGACTGTAATGTGATGGAGCGGCTGCACGTCTTTGCTGCAGCCCAGTGTAGTCATTGACCGACGCAGCTGCACCGATTGTTAGCAGTCGCTGTTTAGTCACGTAGCTTCGTAGTTCGGTTGTGCCTTGGTTTCATTTTAGCGCTGTAGACAGAAGGAAGTGGCTGGCTCTTGTTTTACTTCCTCCTTTCAACCTGATGCAAATGATGTAACTTTGCAGATTTAAATATCATCTCTGTTTGATGTAACCTTCTCCTAAATATCCACTCGTTAGTTTTAAAGCCGGGGGAGGCTTTCAGCTGTCTCTTTAAATGAGGGAACATCATTAAATGTCTGTGTGAAATCAGGCCTCCTGCAGTAATTGGCAGGATAATGAGGAGATGGAGGAGTATTGCTGCGCAGCTATGTTAGGCCACATTTGATGCTCAGCACATGCAGTTTGAAGTCGTTATTTGAGGCGGGCCGGGCAGACAGAGCAGATAAATGCTCTTCTGATGGGGGAGGACCGGGAGGGTTTGAGGAAGGTTTCATCCCACGAGGACCGGCAGGTTGGGGTAGTGGAGGGGGGAAGGTGACGAGCAAATGGAAAGCATGGAAATAAATTAAGTTCACAAAACTGAAACAATGTCTTTGTCCCTGCTATCTGTTGGTAAATGTCAGGGAATTTAATTACTGTTCAAAGAGACCATCCTTCCTTCAGAAGAGCTGGGTTCACCCCCCACCCCACCCCCACTGTACCCTCTTCTGTCTGCTGAAAGGGCAGACGAGCACGTGTTGATGGTGGAGTCCTATGAGGGGCCGTTTAGGACATTATTCCTGAAACGCTCTCACACACACTAGTGAAACGCGCTCACACACACTAGTGAAACGCTCTCACCCGACACTGAGTCGAAACGCGCTCACACAGCGCTACTGAAACGCTACATGACACAACACTATGTGAAAGACGCTCACACACACTACTGAAACGCTCTCACAGATCCACATTCACATAAAACGCTCTCACACACACTAGTGAAACGCTCTCACATCACACTAGATGAAACGCGTCTCGACACAACACTACTGAATGACGTCCATCATTTATCACACAATGTAAAACTGTTATTCAGAGCTCATCACAACAGTCTTTACTGAACACTGCCTCTCCACACACACTACATGAAGCTGCGTCTCTAAACCAACAACAACTACTGTAAAAATGCGCTGCTCACAACACACTAGCTGAAACGCGCTGAACACACTACTGGCAAACGCTCATCGACAGCACACTACTGAAGCCACAAGCTTCTCACACACACTAGATTAAACGCTGCTCGACGCACACTTAGATGAAAATCTGCTCTCACACACTACTACTGAAACTGTCATCATGGCGACAGCACGACTACTGATAACGTCGTCGTCACATCACGAGTTCTACTTTGAAATGCATTCTCTACATGCATGTTATTATTTAGACCCTCAGTTTGTTATGGTTAGGTTTCTGTTAGTTATTTGTATGTTATTCAGGGTTTCTTGTGTTAGGTTTGGGTGTTTTAGTTTCACTTCCTGTTTTATTTTGATAGTGTCATGTTCCTTGTGTGTTGTATTCATTTTTGCTTCCCCCTGTCTCCTCTGCATAATTATGGTCAGCTGTTTTCCACCTGTTGTCACTCCCCTCATTAACCCTTGTGTATTTTATTGTCTGCGCTCGTCTTTGTCCTTTGTCGGGTCCTACGTCTTGTACGTTAGGTTAACGTTCGTGCTGGGTGTGTTTGAATTGGTGCTGGGTAGTCTCTAGTTTTTCAAGTGTTTAGTCTTCGTGTAGCTGGCCCCTGTCCAGCTTTGTCTTTTCTTTGTGTTATTTTCAATAAAGTTAAGCACAAATCTGCTCTCACCTCATGTCCTGCATTGAGGTCCTCTCTGCCCTGCAGCACCCAGCTGTGACAGATAATCTGTGAAAAAAATCTCCTCCCTGAACTGCTCCAAGTCAAACAAAACCAATCAGAGCCAGGAGGAGGGTCTTAGCACTGTCAATCACTCCTCGTGTATGTGCTGCTCAAAGTAGTGTGTGATACTGTAAGATTTGGTATTGATCCGATGCCAAGTAAATACAGGGCCAGTATCGCTAATACTGATACCGATAATTTTTAATAATTATGAAGAATTTTCATGAATTTTAACTGGTTTGAGATTTTTTCCTTTGGATCATTAATTAGTTAAAACCCAGGATAGATTTGGGCAAAGTTTATAAATAAGTAGAAAATACTTTATCAAAATAAAAGTTATTGTTCTGAAACAATAGAAGATTAACAAAAAAAATGTCCCCATACATTGATGTCTGAATTTCTTTTTTCGTAAATGAAGTGTACAAAATCATCACTCAAGAATAAATGCAAACTTTTTTGTTCCAGGTATTTAATGTGTCCCAGAGTGCCGTTTCCTTGCACTAATGGGTTTGCAGAAATCGCATAAAAAACACACACACAACAAAAACATGATCCAGATGTTTTAACAATCAGCTGCTAAAATATCAGCCACCATGTTGTAAGCATAAGCTATCATGTTTTTAATGCAATTACAGGAAGTGACATCACCTTGCTGGGAACTGTAGTTTTTTTAATTCTTGGAGGCCTTTCACAGCTCCACTGGTGCTGAACACTAATGTTTGACTATGGCTTTCTGAATACAAACAGGGCTGCAATGATCAGTTATTTTAGTAATCAAGTATTCCATCAATTAATCAAGTAATTGAATAAGAAATAATTTTTCATTTTAACAATTCATCAGCATATTTTAACTTCCGTACTGCAGATGTTTCCCTGTGTGAAAAAAACGGGGTGGATGGAGCAGCTACAAAGTTCTCTGTTCTTCATGCTGCTGATCAGGGGGTGGATGAAGGACCTCCACCTGTTTCCCAGTAGAGGTTTTAAAGTGGTTACAGGACTGCACATAAAACAGCTGCTGCTGTGTTTTTGTTGAAAAACTGGCTGCATGAGCTTAATGCTGTAATGCTTTTTATTCACAAACATCCTCCAAATTTCGTTTCTACTGCAGGTCTATTTTTAGTGGCTAATCAGGGATTAAAGCATAAAAAATATTTTGACAGAGCTCCTCGGTACTGAAGGGGATGGAGAGGGGGAGGCACCGAACGACCGCTAGTTCTAATGGCAGCTCTCCCCTCCCCCCGCTAGCAAACTGTGGTTATAGTGATCCGTTCTGGTGGCTGCAGCTGAAGTAAAGAGAAAATAACAGCTGATATCCTCTGCACAACACACGCGCGCACACCCAAACACGCACACTCACAGCACAGAGCAGTGAGGACATGGGAAAACTTGTCAGCGATGATCCTCTCATGTTAAAGGGTCTTTTTTTTTAAATGATGTCGAGGAATTTTAATAATGGAATTGAGTTACTCCAAGAATCGTGCAGCCATAAAATTTGCATTAAATTTTCAGTTTGTGTATCAAAATACATGAAGGTTGGCATTTACCTTTCATGCTGGGGTTTTTTGATTAATAGGAAGCCTGAAATTTTCCTTTGATCTTCATTTTCCCTCTTACTTCTCCTGGCTTTCATGCCGGTTGTCATTTCGATTTCTGCAGCCCGCAAAATAAAGCGCACACACGACCGTAGTGGGATCAAACGTGCACATTGCGAATGAAGCTGCCCGTGCTCTGTGGTAGACTGCAAGCTGCGGTGAAATGATACAGGCCCAAGCGGCGATAATAGCAGCGACCTAGCCGGGGTGGCGTCTGCGAGGTGCGCTCCTGGGAGAAGGCAGAAGAGCGCAATCTTTGTTGGGTTTGAATCAGTACGTTTTGCATCCAATAAAAGCAAAGATGTTAACAAATAAATTGGACAATATTTATTTAGTGATATTTCCACAGTTGCGTCTTATTTCAGACTGGTCTTGAAATAAAATCCCGAGTCCTCAATGTCCGAGTCCATGACAAGACTGAGACCATCAACAAGAGGTCTCGAAGACCGATCTCGAGTACTACAACACTAGTGATATCACTTTTTAGTTACTGTGTCACAAACCCAGCATTTCCTGGAACTGCTGTGGGGTTCATTCTTTAAGGCTTTTATTGGAAACTGTCAGAGCCTGCTGTCACTATTATTAATGCACAGCTCTACCAACCAGCCAGGGCTTTTTGCAGTTAATTGCTCCACTTCCTACAGCAGTTCATTAGGGGTGTGTTTAAAGCCATTTCTGGAGCTCTGCCTTCTTGGACAGTCTGTTAGTCCAGTGAAGCCACAGCAGACATATTGGTCAGATAATTAATTAAAAATGCTCCAACAGCACAAACACGGTCCAGAGGTCCAGTTCAGGGACTCCAGTTAGCTGAGGTGAAGCCTAGAGGGCAGCTAGCAGCTACAGCCGCCTGTGTCACCATCCACCTGTCAGTCTGAGAGGCCACGTTCCAATAATGCAATTTATAAGCCTGGATAAAGTTTAAAAGTATCCACAGAGACCAAAGCAGTTTCTGTATCAGGCTGTAAACATGTTTATTCCTGCTGGGAAGTTTCTACATGGAAGTCTGAGGATGGACTCAGTGGAGCCCCCGCTGGACAGCAGAGAAACTGCAGCTTTGGGGGCATTTAGATTTCTAGTTGGCCTTATCTCCCAACGCATGGTAGGGATCTGTCTTCTATGTGTCTGAGTAAATTTTATCCGTAGTGTCTGAAATTAAATCTTAAAATTAATAAGAGGTAAATAATAAATTGTTGAGTAGCATATTGGTAATCAGTTGCCCTTAGTGCTGCCCTGGTTTCTTTCACACTGCTCACTGTAACCCTGGAGAGAAGTAGTTTTCCTTTTTATTTCAGAGATCTTAATCTGCCTTATGATGTCCCAGCTGTGAGTGGAGAGGAGGGCAGCAGGATGATAGTGACAGTGCATTACTTACTAATCATGTCTCATTACATAATTATCCTTCGATTTATTGCCAGGATCTCGTCCTCATTAGGAGCCATGAATCGGAGGCTGTGTGCTGATAAAACATCCCATTAGCCATGTTGGGATATTAACACATGAGGGTGGCGGGGACAATGCAGATTTCACACTTTGTCTGGTGTGACTGTGCACGAGGCCTGCAGAGAGGTCACCTGAGGTAACAAGAAACACCACAAATTATTGTGTTACTTTATTTTTAGGGAGGAAATATGAAAACGGGAGTTGCTGATAGTTTTAATGGTTCCAACATGCCAAAAGAAGGGAGCTAAAATTATGGCTCAGGTGTCGGTTGTCCTGTTGGGTCCATAATTTGCTCACATGTGATATTTACCTCCATTTCTACAAAGAAGTCAAATTTCCCTCTGAACCCAGACAGGAAATGAATCAAAAGGCAGTTCGCTGGATTAGGGGTGAGAAATGATCCCACTTAGACGTTGTAACTGGCATTAAAGACCAAATATGGCTCCACCAGTACTAATATACATATTTTTATATCCATTAACAATATAACAATAAAAAATAATCAGAAAAGAAATTTCTGATGTTCGGAGGTAAAAAAGTGAGCCTGGTGTCCATCGGATGTTTTTCTGCAGTAAAATAGAAACAAAAAGAAATGTTTGAGTTTGATGACGATCAGAGTGTACTGAGATTGTCTGCAGCGTCTGAAGGAGTGACGAGTTTCAGAGCCGGCCCAAAGCACCATCTGAGCTGGGGCCCCCACCCCCAGCTAAACCATCACCAAACACCCATCTCAGGCCCACCAGTAATAACTGTATTTGTCCCTGCTTGCTTGTTTGTTTGTGTGTAGGACATGAAGACAGCCATCACTGCCACAGTAGTTACACTGTTTTAATCGCTTTTGAAATCTGAGAAGGTGAAACGGTCACAAACAATTTAACACGAACCTAGATATTTTTTTCTTCCATAAACAGACAATATTAAATAAATATAAACCTTTAAATAAATAAAATGCAAACTTCTTTAGGAAAGCTGCTCATCGCTGCAGAGAAGGATAAAAAGCTGTCATATTAAATGCTGTCAGTAATAAAAATAGTCCGTATTGATCAGCTGCAGCAGCGGGAATCATCACGGCTGATGGAGTGGATGAGTTTATTTCACCAACTTACAGCAAACTGTAATACCTCAGAGGGAGGAAGCACAGCAGCCACCGCTGAGCTAACTGAGGTGTAACATGATCATCTGCGTAACGTAACACTGCCATCAGAGTCGGTCCGTGGGGGTGTATCTCAGCCTGGCACCAGGAGGATGTGAGGCTATCCCATCAGGATGTGACCGGTCAAGTCGGTCGGTTCTGTTTCAGTACAGAGAAAGCAGCCTAATCAGTAACAGGTCTTTAAGTAGCTATCGAGGCCACTTAGGACCACATCTGTTTATCAGGCTGCTAACTGACTGCTGAGGTCAGGTGGTTTCCATACATCATCGCCTAAGCTCACCAACACTGACTGGAGTGAAGGCTCACGCCATTGTCAGTGAATAATAAAATACTGTAATCACTCCTGGAAACACACCTTCATCCTGCTGATTTTTCCTGCTCTTCTTTATGGCTCCCCCCATCCTGGTGGGATCTACTTACAAACACTTTGATGTATGAATGCGACCCCAGCTCTGACACAGGCAGCAGAAATGATTAAACCAGCAGTGTTATTAACAAAATATTTAAATTTGTCTTGTGTGATTACCACTGAAATAAGCAAATATGACTTTATCAGCCTGCACGTGGCTTTCAAGTGCTCTTGGGGGCCCCCTGCTGGCACGGGGGGGGGGGCTAAGCAGCTGCTTCGTCTGCTTCTGCCTCGGGCTGGTGTTGGCTTCTTGTTTGTCACGAGTCCTATTTAACACTTTAATTTCATGCAGAGAAAATAAATGGTCTCATTTTGATGGCTGAGGAATCAGCAGCTGCGGTCGGGATTTTAATGCGAGCAGATGAAATGGAGGCATTAATATTGTTATGGCTCCTTTGTATGCTGTATGCTACGCCAAGGCTGACAACATGCTCAGACCTGCTGTTTGCCATATTAACCAGATCCAATTACTATTAAAAATAACCAAATAAATGCCCCGTCACACTTCCATGTTTCAGATCATCAAACACACTGTAATATTATACAAAGATGACCCGAATAAGCACAAAATGCAGTTTTTCAATGATTATTTCATTTATTAGGGGAAAAAACTATGAAATAAAATCAGTACAATTCTATTGTTTTCATTTAAATTTTAAAGCTTTTTTGGAGTTGAGATGTTTGCATATTTTTCTGACTTTTCTTTAATGCAATTTTACTGGTTCAGAGCGTGCTCAGAGAAACTGCAGTGAAGGTTATTTCATTATATGCAGGCAATCATCAAGTTAGTGTTCTGAAAGCAGGCTGTGTTTGTGTGTTTGTGTCGTGCACAGCAGGCAGGTGTGGCTCAGCAGAGACACAAACCAAAGAGCAAAAACACAGACATACAGAGAGTCCTTTTTTCTGAGTTTCACCAGCTCAGCGATTACATTTCCTAAAAGGTTATCAGAGGTCAGTTTTAACTCGGTGTGTGGTGCAAGCTTAGATTAGGCTGAGATTAGGCTTAGATTAGGCTGAGATAAGCTGAGGGTTTGGCTCTTCCTGTGTTGGGTTGAGATTGTTGGGAATGCTTTAAAGTCAGGAGTCACTCTAGAGGAAACACCGGTGATCAGTTTTAGTTACAATATGATAACCGTGCATGCACATGAACTCAAACTCAGTCCAGTCCTCAGCAACACTCCCATCAAGACTGAAGTGGGCGGGATAAACAGCTGTCACACTTTCAAATTATTAGTATGATTTTCAGAATAAACACTAACTGACCCAAACCGGCCCCAGGTTAAGGACCTTTTATCACCATGTATTCATAAAAACTTCTGTATATTCTTCTCGTCTGTGTTGCTCAAACACTAGTTGGTGGTGGTGGTGCTGCTGGGGTTCCTGTCAAGCTTCTTCATGTGCTTGAAACTGTCCTGAGACCAGTCTATAATGCTGACTGAGCTGAGCGGATCATGCCACAGTTCAAGCTTCTGAATACTGAATGACCGTGACTTAAAAGGAAATTACTGAAGGCTCGAGTTTATGCACGGAGCCGTGAAAATGAGCAAAGATCAGATACAACAGACTCTGATTAACGGCCGCTGTATTTGTGTTTCTGTGCGCACAACTGAACAGGAACTGCACCAAACACAAAAACAGAGCAGGAGTCATTTAACAGACAAAGACTTTACAAACTACTGTTATAAAAATCACTCAAAATGAAGGTCTTATTGGATGATGCAGGACAGATGTGGTGCACAGGTGCAGAGATGCATCTCCTGCATCACATACACAAACTGTGAATGTCTTCTGGCTGCAGCAGCTGTAATGAAATATCATGAAGAACCAGACTTCCTGAACACCTGCTGTTTTCATTATGGAGAGCTGCTGTGGAGAAACATCCTGGCCGTCGTTTCTGCCAACTTTTTAGGACCTTTAAATATTTGCAGAGAGGCATCTTTGTGTATTTTTCTATATTTTCCTCCTTTGCTGTGTGTGTGTTGTGAGTCAGCAGAGTTCTGCAGCAACTCGAATAGAAGCAAATGGATAATTCTCTCTGTTTCACACACACACACACTCACACACACACACACACACTCTCTCTCTCTTATAGTGCCCTATTAAAGAACAGTGGTGGTGGTCAAGGTGATCCTGCTGTTTCCTGCAGGGGCAAATAAAGTATTTGCCTCCTTCTTCCTCCACATTCGCAGGGTAGCAATTCAGTCTAATCTCCCCCGATGGGGCAGTTAACAAGACCACCCGTCCTGCCAGGAAATGACACGAGCATCCAAACATTTAGTGTGTGTTGCTTCACCTGTTAGTTGTGTTGCTTCACCTGTTAGTTAGCAGTCACCATGACTGCAGAGAGAATTTAGAATAAAATGCCCTGAAATGTCAAAATAGCACATTTTTAATGGCCGCTCATTTAAATGGGAGAAAATAGGTGGAATATGTCAGGAAGATCCTGGCTGCCAGTTTGAACAGCAGCAGCAGTCATAGGACAAGAACGGGGGGGGGGGGGTGAGGAGTTGCAGAGGGTGTCCATTAATCACCTGGCTGGTGGGTCTGTCCCCAGCTCCTCCTCAGCATGTGTCCTTGAACATGAAACTGCTCTGCTCACCCAACGGATCACCACTGTGACCTGCTATATTTAAAGGAGACATTTTTTGAGGGAGGTGGTCTTTTAACCGAATGGTACCTGTCAGCTTGGCGAACTGATATAAGAAGGTCAACTGTACCCTAAATGACACATATATGAAATCAAATACAACTTTTTAAAAATCATCTAAATAGCAAACGGCATGGAAAAAAGGTGGTTGCCTCATAATTTAATTTTTTTTAACATTCAGGGAACGATTGCAAGGAATTGCAGTGACCAACTGGGTTCCCAGAGGTTGAGTGTGTAACACCTTAAACCTCTGGGCCACCACTTTTGATTATAAGGCAACAGGGGACTTGACTGAACTGGTTGTCTTCTGCTTAGATTCCAGTATAAATACAAGCCCTTTTGCATTTTTGGCCTCTCCATCCTGCAGCAAGTATCTGTGGAGGAATTTCTCTTTCAGATCTGTGGGGCTCCGGCTGGAGTCCGAATGTAAGCAGTTAATGTGACAGCAACAGATTTGTGATTCTCACTGATTTATCACACTTAATTGTTGTATTATCACAGATAGATTTCATGTAATAACCAACTCCATTCAAACTGATAGCAGATTTGACTCATCATATGGCTGCTTTATCACCGTCTTGATGCACCAAAGTTGCTTTGCAAATGGCAACTCCCTGCGACTGGTTGCAGACCTCATCTCCGTCTTCAGTCCAACCATTGCACTGCCAACGAGATCACAGATTCATTGCACACAGTCACTATAATTTTGGCTGTGCTGCAGTCTCCAATTGCTCTTTTCCCTGGTGTCACTGTAGCACTACTGAACCCACCCTTGTTTTTGCCCGCTGACAGAGGTGACTGGTCAGTTTAGCTGATTCCTTTGGTACTGGCAACCCTTCTGTTCTCCTGCAATGTCTACACATCTTGTTTGCTATTAAGAGATCTGCTGTCGACATTCTTACCTCTCAAATAAAATCATTTCTCTTGCCACAGTTAATGGATGCTTCTCTTCTCAAATGTGTATGCGTAGCGTTTAATATTATTTAAACCATAGCATTGCACGTTACTGTTATGCAGATGACTCTCTGCTATTCAACTATCCGAGCAGCCTGGCTCATCTGTTCACCTGCTTCAGTGATGTTTTTCAATCATGATAAATCTGGTGTTGGTCTAAAAGAAATGTCTATACTATAGGCCACATTCAAACAGCACTTTACTGTATTTCCTTAAACACCTTTTTACCTACCACAAGAATCTCTCCCAAGGATACTTTGGCATGTAGACTGGGGGAGCCGGGGATCGAACCACTGACCTTCTGATAGTGAATCTGATTTGACAGCAGCTCAGAGTCTTTGGCTTCCCTTTTGTCTTTTCCTGTTTGTCTTAAACTCTCCGTATCGGCTTTTGTGTGCTAAACCACCTTCAAACCTACTGAGGGTCTGTACTCCTGGGAGATATGAGTCAGTTTTCCTGCATTTCCTCCTTTCTCCACTGTGACTCAGGCCTGTTGAGCTCCTGTTATGTAGTCTGTAGTTTTGCAGGGTGGTTGCAGATGAATGTTAGAGGAGTGATTTGTGACTTCTTATCTAAACCTACGTTAATTCTTCCTTTTTTCCCAGTTTATCTTCTCTCTGAAGTCTACTTGTTCTCGCTGTAAAGGTGATCCTGGAGGGGAAAAGGTGATCTTTGTTTTTTCCTTCATTTTGAAAGCTTTTCCTCTGATAATGAAGCCTGGAATAATCAGATTCAGTTCTCTTCTATACTCTCTAAAGCTCTTACTAAGAAGCTGACTGACCCACTGATCTAGAGGCTGATGGAAAGCCAATGAAAACTTTGGATGTTGCCACTGAAATCTTTGCCTTTTGTCCTAAACATGAACTTGATGCTGGTGTTAAAAATTCTCCCCCTGAGGATGCTCAGTGATCAGGAGAGGACTTCCCTGGACTTTTTTCCCCATAAATTGATGCTGTCACTTCATGTTAATGAAGACAGAGTTTGCCTCAGAAGTCGGAATGAAAGAAATACAATGAACAGATCTGAGTTTGACTTCTATGTGACGTAGAAGCATTTTGGTGTAAAAAGTGTCCAAGAATTCATTGATCCATGGATGAGATCATATTGTATGGCTGCTGGATCTGTCACACCATCTGTTAATTAATCTGTTCGGTGCTGACGCAGGATGCAAGTCAGAGTTCTTCTAAAAATAGTCTCATGATCGTCTGGCTGTCAGATTGAGTGCTGGTTCTGTAAAAGCATCTCTCCTGAAATCTCTGAACACATCTCTCTGAATGTTTGCTAAGAATAGTGATGTGGAAACAAATATGTGGCTTTCTAACTGAACACTTCCTGGTTCCTTAAAGCTGCTGAAACATGAATTTTTATTTTTTTTGGTGTAACACGAGAGCACCAGAGGTAGCTGATGACTCCTCAACCTGTCCACTTTACACCCCTGTGCCATATATACTTCAGTCATACTCACTGATTAGTTTTCTCTCAGACAAATCTGCAAGAATCCAGTTTTTTGGGTTTTTTTTTTTTGTGGCTTTTTTAGCTTCTACAGCGCACAATATTCAGGTTTCCATCATAAACAACAAATGTTTCATGTAAAAGCAAGTGACAATTGGATATCATACCATACTGAAAAGTGCATACGTACTGCAAATCCGACTTGAACATGAACTGAATGTTTGTAACTAAACTAGACATTTTTGAAATTTACGAATGGTTCTGAGGTTCACTCTCTGTGTGCAAAGGTTTTTGTTGATTAGTAATTTCTTGTGGGTTACTGCACCAGCACAGGGCAGGTTAGGAGAAAAGTATTGCCAGCATGCAGGGATTTGAATTCCCAGCCATTGCTAGTTACTACCAGCGGCCCCCAGGGCTCTGTCTCGGGGCCTCTTCTCTTTATTATCTATTTACTTCGTCTTGGTCATGTCTTCCATAAATTCAACATCGACTTCCACTGTTATGCTGATGGCGCCCAGCTCTACCTGTCTAACAAACTTAACACCACTCTTTCTGTGTCTGCCTCCAGGATATCAACTCCTGGTTCTCCAGAAACTTCTGGAAATTGAAGAGTGATAAAAATGAGTTCCTCCTCATTGGCACCAAATCCACCTTATGAAAATGTATGAAAATACGACTCCTCAGTTTCTCACTCCCTTCAGGTTTAGAGTCTGGGTGTCATCCTTGACATCAGTAATGTCTCTCAGTTCTCGATTTGTGCCACAAGGTAAGACAAATGAGATCACCAACTGAGTAGAGAACTCACTCGCCGGACACTGAGGAAGGTTAGCATAGGTTTATTTACAACACAAAAATCGAGATGTGATGAAGCTTCTTAAACAGGACGAGAGCTGCAGGCTTCTTTGTGGGCACACAGTTGCAGATTTCAGAAAGCATGGACGGGTCCGTGCAGACAGGAAGGTTAGGGCCAACAATAAACTAACCGCTGGATGAATAAACAGGAGCCAGCATGCATACCTCGAGCCGACGCAGTGATCTGGCGACAACTGAGGATTCTCTGGCCTTAAATAGCCAGCCTTGATGAGTGCACAGGAGAAACAGGTGAGCAGATTCACCACAGGTGAGGTTATGACAGGGGGGCAGGGAGACCTGGAGAAACACCCTTGCACCGAGGTAAACAGTCCACGCCCACAACAAAACTCATGAATGCACGGACAGTTTAGCGAGAGCAGACCAGACGTAGCCGACGTGTTTCTCAAAAACCCGACAACTCCGACACCCCCAAGCCTGAGGACCTTTTACCACGGAGGTGTGGTCTCAAAAATCAGAAATGCTTTGGTTGACAAAGAAGACTCCAGAGCTTGCCTCTTCATTTCTGGAATACAACTGAGCAGATGTTTATTTTAACCTCATAACTCGTCATAATCTTTGCCCAGGATGGACCACAGCTCTCTGTGTTTGATAATGTAAAATTTCTGAGTAATGGTCAGAAATTGTCATGTACAGCTGTGTGGTAGACAGAAATTGGACCCCAATGCAGGATTCAATAAGCGGTATGCAACTCAAAACAGCTTTTATTGCTGGAGAATATCAGAACAAAGTATAGACATAAAAAGTGACTGTGCAGGGCATCAGCCAGAAAGAACAAAAGCTTTCTGCTAGGAATCCACGATACGAGGGACAGGCCACGAAGGGAAACTGTAAATACACTTCAGGAACACACACACACACAGCATGTGGCACCATGGGAATGGGCCAGAACCAAACCGGGGCTGCCAGTCTTAGTTGAGCCTTCCACCGACCAAGAATTTCTCCAGTGACCGGGAGTCCACGAGCCTGCCTCAGCACCCCTTTAGATACTCGACCTCATTTGAATTCCTGAACGACATTAAAGAGCCACTTAAACAAGCTGTGTATAACTCAGCCTTTACTTTAAATTGAGGTGATAATGTTCTAAAATAAGTCCTTTTTTCCTTCAGCAGACTTTTGGAAGTCAAACTGTTGTGAGTCCATACGACAGCTTTAACTGTCACCTTAAACAGAAGTTGCGATCAATAAAACTGGGTGGTGATAATGATCTGACTGACCTGCTGATGTTTATTGACCATAGATCTGACCTGTCAATAGCCCCGTCATCAAATGCCGAAAGTCAACAGAGATCCAATTAGAGATTAATGTTTTCATTACAATGTGAGGATTAACAGAGTGCCTCGGCTTTACTGGGACTGTATGGGAGGGCTGTTTTCTCTGCTGTAATAACGCTCATTAAGACTCCTCGCCTGTTTAAAGGCTGTTATTCATCATCACATTTATTGTGGTTTTAGGCTTTATAGAGTATTAATATTGCCCATAATTTATCTTCTGCTGTCATGCCAACAGCTGAGTATCCAGCCCAGTTGTGCAGGACTGTTTTTATTTCCTCTCAAACCACATCAAACAGATTGTAATTGTTGGATATAAATCTAAGCTGTAATGGCCCTGTCACATTCGCTGCTATTAGTGTTTGCAACTGGAAACAGTTAGTGATGCTCCGTGTCTAAGGAGGCAATTAGTCAGCTCTAATTGGACAGAAATCCACCGCAGCGCTACCGTAGCAGCGTCCATCTCGCCGAGGCAGAGCTCCCTCTCCATTAACCTGCAGCTCATTTGAATGCAGGAGCGTACTGCCAGGGTTCAGGCAGCTTTGAACCGGACACTTCTCATCCATTACTGAGGCACAGCTACACAGCGACAGCAAGAACACCCGCCTGAACTCACTCCAGTACCTTCTAAAATGTGATGGCATGCAGATCAAATGGCAGTGCTGCTGTCCATCTGTCCATCGAGCACGTCAATGCGGATCGCTGCCCACCACCGTTTTTGGCTTGTGGCCTTTTAAAATGATGGATTATTCTGCTTTGAAGAGAGCTGTGAGTTATACCAAAAATATATTTCTTCTTCTCAGACACCTTCTCAGTTCCAGCATTCAGCAGAAAAAGAAAGCAGTAATATACAGTGGTGTGAAAAAGTGTTTGCCCCCCTCCCTCATTTCCTGTTTTGCATGTTTGTCACACTTAAGTGTTTCGGAACATCAACCAATTTGAAGTATAGTTAAGGACAACACAAGTAAACACAAAATGCAATTTGTAAATGAAGGTGTTTATTATTAAAGGTGAAAAAAATCCAAACCATCATGGCCCTGTGTGAAAAGTGATTGCCCCCCTTGTTAAAACATACTATAAGCTGTGGTTTTTCACACCTGGGTTCAATTTCTGTAGCCACACCCAGGCCTCATTATTGCCACACCTGTTCTCAATCAAGACATCACTTAAATAGGAGCTGCCTGACACAGTAAGGTCCACCAGAAGATCCTTAAAAGCTACACGTCATGCCGAGATCCAAAGAAATTCAGGAACAATTGAGAAAGAAAGTAATTGAGATATATCAGTCTGGAAAGGGTATAATGTTCTTTTTCTGAAATGCAGTGTTCCTTTTACGCCAGATGTAATGGGACACACACCTTCCAAAGAGTTCCACTTTTGTCTCATCGGTCCACAGAATGTTTTCCCAAAAGTCTTGGGATCATCAAGATGTGTTTTGGAAAAATTGAGACGAGCTTTAATGTTCTTTTTGCTCAGCAGTGGTTTTCTCCTTGGAACTCTGCCATGCAGGCCATTTTTGCCCAGTCTTTTTCTGATGGTGGAGGCATGAACGCTGACCTTAACTGAGGCAAGTGAGGCCTGCAGTTCTTTGGACGTTGTTGTGGGGTCTTTTGTGACCTCTTGGATGAGTCGTCGCTGCGCTCTTGGGGTCATTTTGGGCGGCGCGGCCACTCCTGGGAAGGTTCACCACAGTTCCATGTCTTCGCCATTTGTGGATAATGGCTCTCACTGTGGTTCGCTGGATTCCCAAAGCTTTGGAAATGGCTTTATAACCCTTTCCAGACTGATATATCTCAATTACTTTCTTTCTCAATTGTTCCTGAATTTCTTTGGATCTCGGCATGATGTGTAGCTTTTAAGGATCTTCTGGTGGACCTTACTGTGTCAGGCAGCTCCTATTTAAGTGATGTCTTGATTGAGAACAGGTGTGGCAATAATCAGGCCTGGGTGTGGCTAGAGAAATTGAACCCAGGTGTGAAAAACCACAGTTATAGTATGTTTTAACAAGGGGGGCAATCACTTTTTCACACAGGGCCATGATGGTTTGGATTTTTTTTCACCTTTAATAATAAACACCTTCATTTACAAATTGCATTTTGTGTTTACTTGTGTTGTCCTTGACTATTGTTTAAATTGGTTTGATGTTCCGAAACACTTAAGTGTGACAAACATGCAAAAAAACAGGAAATGAGGAAGGGGGCAAACACTTTTTCACACCACTGTAAATCAATTCTCCATAATGTTGTGTGACTGAATTTTAATTCTTATCCTCTTGTGGAACAATTGAAAAATGATTTAAAGTTTTAATAAATAGAATAAAAAGGTGGAAAAGGCTTTGTACTGTGTATTGTTCTATTTGCTTTATTTGCCCAGGCCCCGTGTGAATCACAAGAAAAAAGCTTGCACATGGCGTTGCTTTCCGCTGGTCAGGTTATTTTTGAAAATTCCCAGTACTACACAATTAGGACACCTGGTGAGTGGAATGCTTTTGAAATAATGCAGTTTATAAAAGACCCAGAAAACTGATATTTGGTGTGAGCAGCACCACTTCTCCCCTGGGCATTAGCACACAATCTTTTGAGGCATTTGGCAGGTAGGTTGTTCCAAACCAGTTGGAGGACTTGCCACAGTTCTGTGCGTTTCGTGTTTTCTTCTGCTGCATTTATGCTGCATGACTGACACTGTAATGACAAGCTTGTGCTCTGTGGTGCAGCTACCTCATGGGAGAGTCTAAATGTTACACTTGCAATAGTATAATGAACCAAATGAAAGCAGGAAGGGTGAAGACACAACAACCTGAGGCAAAGTTTGCAGGCTATGTACACACAGCAAACAGCAGGAGGTTTACAAGGCACTGGCCAACTCAGTCGAGACAATGAGGATGAAAAGTGAATGAACGAGGAAGTAAAATGACCAAAATGTTCAAATTAAATCAGGAAGGAACCAAAAGAGGGACAGAAAATCATTTAAATCAGTACAGAGACAAAAACTGATGAGCCAGGAATGAATGAGGGCTGTGGGAAAGGATGCAAAACTAAGAAACACAGCTTACTTTGCTTCCCTGTCAACAACATCGAGAGGGAAGTAAAAACATCAAAAACCTTCAAAATATAACAGGAAGTAAATATGAAGTCATGAGCAAAGTGATCATGAGCATTCGGGCTTCTTCTGACAGTTCTTTATAGGATATAAACATAATGCAACAAGTTGGTAACCAGTTAAGTCAAGTCTGCTGCTTCAAAGCGATGCATTACAGATGAGTTGCCCTCACTGGTGCAGACTGACTTGGTTGCAGCATGTTCTCAGTCTGCCTGCATTTATAAATTGTATGGTAATTATTTGCAAACCTTGATTAACCTGTCAGAGAGGGATTGCAGTCGGTCCAAGTCAGACCGGTTGGGAGACAGGTTGCCTCCCATGCAGTCACCTTGCACTCAGACGTGGCCCAGAGGTTGAGGGTGTTTGCGGTCCGCTACTTTTGGAAAATCATTTCAACTTCATATTAAGGAGACATGATGGTGTTTGATAATGTGCGTAATATCTCTGCCTGTTTCTACTTTTATTTAAGTCACCTTTTGTTTCTACGTTCTGTCTCATTCTGCCTCCTTGAACTCAGAAACAGGCCACATCATGCAGAGAGAAGAAAACATTTCACAAAGCTGAAGCAGACTTCGTGTGTCCAGGACCAATGGTTGGACCTTCAGTCGGAGGCTGACCCCTCCCCAGATTTTTCACTCCCAGGCTCTGCAGTCACGCCCGTGTTTATGTAAGAGTGTTGAAAGTGATGAAGTGAATCATGTTTATTGATCAGCAGACGCTATGAACCCCGGCGTGGATACATAGAGCGCTGAAGCTGCAGCGAGGCATTGTGGGTCCAACGGTGCGAGTTTGTCGGCCACTAGGTGCATATGTGCGTGTAGGTGGGGGTGTTTGTGTTCTCCTCTCACTGCAAGCAGTTGCCATGGCAACCACCGTGTCTGAGGTTGCTTCTATTGTGCTGCCCACATCTCAGTACTCTGTGTGTGTGTGTGTGTGTGTGTGTGTGTGTGTGTGTTTCTCCTCACAGCAGACTGTTTGTACAACTTCTCATCATCATGAGGCATGAACACGGGTATTTCTGTGTCATTGCTTTTTTGCACGTCACAGATGAATCTAATAAAGATTTTAGATTTGACATGAACTCTTCTTTAGGACTGAAAAGTTGTTTGAATTGTAGAAACTGGAAGAATGAAATGCTAACAGACTCATAATTACTGGTCTTTAACAAAAACAAAAAAAGAAACGAGTCGTCCCCTTTACATTCATTGTTCTCTAGCTCTGGCACCTGTGTGGGCAGCCACTGAAAATAGTTTGGTGGAACCGAAGTGATGTTCCAAACGCACACAGACGGAAAGCCAGCTGGTCACAGACGTCGGTACTCCCATCTGTGATTTCCGGCCATGTTTGTCTATGTTGCAGGTTTTGTAACAGCTACATAAAGCAGACAATATCTTCCACGGACAGAAATATGTACGAGCATTAGAACCAACAACAGAAAGGCAGCCTGAGGACTGCACATCATGACACTAAATCACACATTTGCAGAAAATGCATCCATTGGAGGTCTCTTCGGACCTTGAGATTGTTGTTGTGTCGCACACTTGGACTTCTGTGCCGCAGGTTAGGAACGAGATCAACACGTACAAAAACGTTATTCAAAGGTGTGTTTTGGATGGTGGCAGTGTTCCTGGTCCTGAAAAAGACACTTGATACTGTGAACTTGGGTGCTCCTGTCTAAATAATCTGTGTTTAACTTTCCTAAACATACATTTGATTGGTTTGAGTCAAAATAGGAGTCCGAGAGGGCTGATCAAGAAAAGTGATCTCTGCTTCAAAACGGAGCAGGTATTTGCCGAGGACTGTTCCTCGGCCCGCTGCTTTTCAGGCTGTTTATCAATGACTTGCCTGCCAGGCACCCAGAGGCCAACTTTATGCAGATGATGCAGTCTTAGAATAAATGTAGCAACTAAGTAACATGGTAAAGCTGCAGCCGCACAAGGGACGCCGTGGCGTGACCAAAAACTATGGTGACTGTCGGCAGTGAACTTGCAGTCTCATTGCCTTTGGTTTCTTCAAGAAGGGACTGGGTTTGCAACCCAGCTGTCATCTTCACAGCAACTTTGTTGTGTTGAGATGGTGATTAAAACAACAACAAGATGGAGTCAGTCAGCTATCAGTTTGCTATTTAAGGGGGTCAAGTTAGTTGCAATCTGTCTGTGATACATTGGCAAAAATCACTGACTGTTGTTGACTACAGACACAGTCCAGCCAGGAGATACATTTGAAAGACAAATTCCTCCACAAAATAGTGACCTAGATGCTGCAAGGTGGAAATTTAACTTCAAAGTGACATAGGTGCTGGAGAACTTTGTTTATATGTAGCAATATAACCAGAATATAGCCAATTGGCAATCATTTGAGTCGAGTCCCCTGTTGCCAAGAGATGCATCACAAATGAGTTTCATTAATTGGTGCAAACTCACTCTGATTTTTTGCAATGTGTTGACAATCTGTCCACATTTATTAATTAGATGCAGTTATTTATAAAACTTCGAGAGAGTTTGAGGGTGTTGCACACTCAACCTCTGGGTGACCAATTGGTCACTCACTAGGCAAGGTGGTCACTGTGTTCGTTTTACTGTTGTGTGACTGAGCCATAAGGGAGTGGCAATCCTAAGTGCATATTTGGATGATGTCCATCAGTGGCTGGAACATAACCATCACCAGCATCATACAACCAGACTTGGAAAATAATGGCTGAAAAGCCTTTTTGGTGGCATCATTGTGACATCTTAAAAAAGTACAATCTACTGGATCTCAGTGCATGGACAGCAAGAAGGTCTGTCGCATTCAGAAAGCCTGTGGTGATACAGATGCTCAGCAGAGGGAATGTCTGTCCTTGCCTCGTTTTCTTTCTCGCTGGCTCACACAGCTTTAGGGTGAAATCACACTAGGCCTAGTTGGCTTGTAAAGTGCCTGAGCCCCAGTGTCGCCCCCCTCACTCCCCCGGTGGACGGCACTCACATCGCGCTCAATGATCCGAGATCGAGTATGCTTCAGTTTGTCTCAGCATCTCAACTCCTTTTTCTCTTGCTGTCTTGCTCTTTCTTTCATGCACACTCACACTTTAGAAAAGCGCTCTTGCAGAGTTTAATGAGATTAATGATTTTATGCACTTAGCGGCTTCATTGAGGCTGCTTTTGCAAGTGCTGACACACTGTCCTCTCATGTCTTATGGATTTGATAACTACTTAAAGTGATTTTTGCAGCTGTTACTAAGGAAGCATCAGAACTGTATGTTTGGCACAGTTGGCAATCACACTACATGTGTACTATACCTGAGCTCAGGTGAGCCATGGCCATGGCCAACCTCTCCATGCGGGGACAGAGCATGATCATACTAGTCAGATGAGTTGGACTTTGGGGGTCAGATGTGCTCCAGTCTGGACAATCGGTACTCCTTTCTCTTATTTTGGTCTTCAAGATGTTGTTGAAAGCTTTAAGTTGTGTTTTGGCTCGTTATCCTGCTCCAATTTGAATTCTTCTCCACCAAGTAAATGAGAGGGCGGAGCATGTTTCTAAAGAATAGTGCTGCTTCTTCGAGGTCACGGAGTCGATTTAATGCAAAGAAAGAAGAAAGCCTTCCTCCATGTTTCGGTGTGGGTGTGATCCACTGTGGTATCGTTCAGTCTCTCCTGTTGGTCTCAAACTGGGATTCATCAGTAAATCAGACTTTTTCTGTAATCCTCTTTGAAATGTTGGTGTGTCTTAGCCCACTGCAGAGATTTGATTTAGTTTCCCCCTTGAGAAGTGGCTCAGAGATCATCTTCATCCTCTGAGGTCAAGCTGTCATGTAATGCTGTGGCATGCAAGTCAGAGGACCCCGATGCAGGACTCACAGGCGAGAGCTGAGGCACACAGAAGGAATCAAAACATAAGTAACCACACGCAAGACTAAGGTAACAAAACTAAGAAAGGCTTAAGCTGCAAATGAACTAAACCTAAGAACATAGCACAGAAAACCAGAAAATACTAAACAGTAGTCAAGCTCAAAACAAAAATGCTGGGCCAACAGATCCAGGCTCATGACATATGTCAAACTTCCTTTGAAGGCACTTTTGCTGCTTCTTTGTTTAGTAGATTCTGTCCCTGTGGTGGAGCTGCTGGTCTCTCTCAGCAAACAAAGCTTGATGTATTGATCTTCTGATGGTGCGCTCACATTCGGTCTGGTTGGTCCTGCTTTGAATCCAGCGGATACACTGTTTCAGCGCTCCGTGCGCTGTCCCCTTAGAAACCTTCAGTCCGTCGAGGCTGAGGAAGCTTCTCTTTGCTCAGACTAACAATCTGACGTGTTACAGTCTAAAACACTGAGGACACCAGCACTGAGCTTATGTGACGGTTTTGGGTCGTTCCATTAACATGTGAAAATGGGGGACTATGTACAATGCAATACTCAGTAAAAGGTGAACGTCTGTACCTCAGTCACATCTTGATTGTGTGGTGAGCAGAGGTCCAAATACCTGGTTGTAAACGGTGAACACAGACTTGGAAAGCACTTCTTGAAACACTGAAGAAGGTTCAAACTTAGAGACTGAAATCCTCAGTTTTTACACAGCCTTATTCTACCACTTTTTTGTTGTTGTCGTCTAAATGCTGAAGTGCTATAATTGTCAGTTGCGTTCATGTTCGACTCCTCCATTCTTTTTGTGCCCCCCCTTTCTGTTTGCAGCAGCAGAGGCCCAATTTCCCCACAGGGATCAATAAAGTTTCATCTGTTCTGTGAAAGCTGATGGATTTCTTGTTCAATTCGGTGGTATTTTCAGACTCCGCAGGTTTGTTGTGTGTGTGTTTTTCTTTTCAGTTAAATGTCTGTCTGTCCTTGCCACCATGACTCTTGTCTTTACGCTTTTGCAAACTAAGTTAAATTCAAGTTGAATGCAGTGTTGTCACAGGAAGAAATTCTTCAGTTTGATTACCTGGAGGCACTGTGAGGACAGTTTTTATGTGTGTACCTACGCATCTAAAAGTGATTTATTTTTTTTTAAATCCTTCAGTATTCTGACTTCCTTTCCATCATGCTCCCCCTCTGGAAACCATCTCTTTAAGTTCCTGCCAGAAATATTTTTACAGACAGCTCTGTGCTTTGGAAGAACCTGATAGAAAGAAGCAGTGGTATGAAGACTCTGTAGGCCTGTGCCTGTGTATGTGTGGATGCAGCGTGCTGGGCAGTAATTAAACCCAGAGAGAAATCATGAGTGAAGAAGAAGCACACTGGTTCTGATCCTGCCAAGGCCTCCTCCTCTTCCTCCTCTTCATCTTGTTCTTCTTGATCCGCCCTCTCCCAAGTTTTTTTTTCTTCTTCCTTTTTCCTGCACTTCTCTTTTTTTCAGCACTTTTTCTCCCTCCTCACATACTACTGGGCATCCTCTTCTTCTCTGTATTGTCCAAACAGCTTTCAAAGTCTGATGTTTCCTTTTAGAATTTGGCTCAACTCAAAGTAGTTATTTTATTTTTAGGGGAAAGATCTGTACTAAGAGGTCCCTGGAATCAGTAGAAAGCTGCAAAGCATACCTACTCAAATACAGTAGAAATCCGAGGTACTTCTGTTTGATTATGTGAACTGTTTGGGTCACAAATCCCTCTCTTAACAAGGACACACACAAAGTCTGTCTTTTAGTCTTTAAGTATCAACGCAAGGCCAACAGCAGAGTTGAACACCGGTCCAAATTCTTCTGCATAAACAGGCACAGATAGAAATGGAAGCTGCAAGCCCACAAACATGACTCACTCACTGCTTTCCTTCAGGCTCTAGCTGCTTAGCGGCTGGGGTAGACATACGCTCAGCTTCAACACTCAGTTCAATTTAGTTTTATTTATGTGGCACCAGTTCACAACAACAGCCACCTCTAAGAGCTTTATACTGAAAGGCAGAGACCCTACAATACAGGAGAGAAAACCTGAGCAATTAGCTCCCCTATGAGCAGCACTTGCCAACAGTAGGGAGGAAGAACTCCCATTTAACAGGAAGAAACCTTCAGCAAAACCAGACCCAGGGAGGGGCAGCCTTTTACTGCTAGCTTTGTGTTGGCATGCTTTTTTTTGCAAATGCTTGGAAAGATTAAGTGCAGTTTTCATTTCACCGTCATGTTCTCGTCCTTTTGTGCAATAAAAATTCTGTCATCCCGTTTTCAGCGTTGCTGAGCAGATTTTCAGTTTCCACCCTGTTTTGCTTCCACTGCTATTCTGCTATACTGTGCATTTCTTTGCACTGTGAAATCAGTAAAGAAGGCAATGTGTTGCTCGTTGGACCACAGCACCGAGTTTTAGCTTAAGTTAGTGATGAAAATTTCTGGGGGTGCTCTCTCCTGGACATCTGAGCCAAAATTTCCTGATCCATGCACAGCATCACTATTTATGAACGTAAAATTTAAAAAACAAAAGTTTGAGTTCCTATTTTTGCTCTCCTTACTAAAAAGTTTGCCAAAATCAAGCCTTGCTGAAATGTGATTTGTTAATGGAACTACAATCAAACTACAAACTGAAACCAGAGCGCTTCTGGTACCAAAAATCAGGTCCCTTTTCTACTGAGATTTTTGGAATTGATGATGCAAGTAGGTGGAGTTAGTCGTAGTAGTAGTAGTAGTAGTATGTAGTATTAGTGCTGTTTTTGGTATTCAGTCCTGTATCAGAGCCCAGCTGTCTTCCTCTCTATGTATTAATTTCTAGTCCACCAGAGAAGCTCATCTGTCACTCACCTTAAACTAATATTGATGTAGGCCCCTGCTAGTCTTAGACTTGACTTCAGGAGCCCAAAGATTTTACCCTCAGTTTGTCACAATTTAGCACCTCTAGACTCTGTGTTTCCACAACCGCGGCAGTTCTTATTATTTTGTATAATTATCTTTCTCAGTTTTAATCTCTGATATTCTAATCGGCCCAGCTGGCAGTTTTCGCACCAAATTGTCACCACCTGGGGTTCACCCACAGCCAAAAGAGATGCAAATGTATCAAAACTACATTTTAAAATCCTCGATAATTTCATTAAAATGGAAAACAAGTTCTCAGAGTGTTCATCAGAGCCCAGAGGGGATGTGCACGTGATGTTCAAACGGGAGGCTTAGGCTGTATACGGCGACACTCGTTCATCCCTCACGAGGTCACAGTCAGCACCGAACTCTTTGATCAGGACATCAGACACCGTCAGCCCTCCGCTAGAGAATTCCCACTAAAGACTTCTGAGAAATCGGATACAATTAAAAAAGATTTCTTGTGAGATTTATTTTTCTGTCAGAAGGTCCAATAACAGATGTTGGTGTCAGATAAAACATTCATTCATTGTTCATCCAAACAAATTCCAGCTGCGAAGCATTTCTTTCTATACTGCTTCTTTTTCGTTCTGCTGATCATGTGAGCTTTAAGTGTTTAATGCTTTTATTCTTTTATACATCAGAGTTGTAAAGTGTGTTCAGACAGAATGTGAAATGAATTCTAGAGTCGGGTCGATTGCATACAAAATCAATGGAAATATGCAATTAGATACTTATTTGCCTGGGGTAGTGAAAATTGATGTAGATTTGCCCGAGGTTTTACGAAGCTGTTGTCTTGAATCTACAGAGATAAGGAAGAGAGAGGCTGAGGTAAACAAATGTACTCGCCAAAACTGAGCATCCAGATCCGTTCTTCTGGTGCTGTGAAATGTATCAGTCTGGTAGAGTCATTTAATAGCACCCTGGTCCTAGATACAGTAATTAAGTATAATCACTGTCAGTCATCTTCATTAAGACCTCAGTCACACAAACCTAGAGACCAGCCAGTGAGCCCCAGGCAACCATCACTCACTTGGGAAAAATATGTATTACCTGACCAGTTACTGCAGTCGCCTTTGTATTTGCAAGCCAGTTTCACCTAGGTGACTGGCCAGCAACCTCCTGCAACCACTTGCAAACCAGTCAGGGAATACACATTTTTCCCTCGTAATCTGAGGTTGCCAGAGGATCGCAAACCAGTCCCTGGGCCTGTGTAACTGAGGTCTAAGACATGTCTAATATTCTCAACAATCAGCAGTCAGTGTGTGTCATTTTGTGTTTTGTTTTGTTTTTTCCTTTTATTTGGCTCATCTCAAAGGTAGACGGACCTTTTTTAAAGGAGTCTAATTCTAATGTCCTCCATTTGATAGCTTTTGAGCTTCGGCTCAGTGAGTGTCCCTGTTAAAGTCACTGTATTATGGTGTTAACACAAACTCGCTGCCGTGTCTTTTTCAGATTAAAAACCTTGTAGCATTTCAGTGCACCTAACCCCTTCTTTTCAACAAAGCTTGTATTGTGAAACATTTTCGGGGACATGTTGTGGAAAATTGCTTATTTATTTGTAGGGTCATCCACCACTTAACAAGTAGTCATTACTGTCTACTTGTTAAGTGTGTTGTGTAGTGGACTGACTCAGTTGTTTGATTCTTAGCCATCAACGATCACAAATGGAAAGTGTGAGTGTGTTTTGTGCGTGTGTAAAATGGTTCATCTAACCTTTATGTCCAATATTAGAGACTTGCTCAGCTCTTGTGTAGTACAGTACAGTGCTGGTGTGACAAAAAAAAAACCAGGTTACCATGATTTTATTAGCTGCCTCTACAAATCTGCATATGCAGATCTGACTCAGTATGACTCCAAACAATGCACATACGTCAGTTTGCAAAATACACACAAAATCTCTGAATTCATGTTATTGGATATGAATTTTTGTTTCCAATGTGAATATGGCAGCTGGAGGACTTGATGAAGGCTTCAACCCTGACAGCATAAACTGCTGCTTTCTCCCCACATGTACAACTGATCATTTTTACTCTTCTTGTATTACTCACACTGGAGCTGCATTTTCTTTTGCTTCATTTTCATTTTCTTTTCTTTTTGTTTACTTTAGTTTTCATCTGTTATTTGGCTACTTGAATGATTTTAGGCATTAAAACTACCCCGAAATTCCCTGGAAACCTCCAGTCGCTATGGAAGCGTGTGTTCCCCAATCAGCTGGCGAGTGGCTGTTGGAGGCTGCTGACTGTCACTTGGTGGAAACAGCTGCAAAGAGAGTGCTGCACCGAAAACTTGTTGTTTGCTTTGGTCAGCAGCAGATTGCTGCAAGTGTTCATAGTTTTCCTGGGAGACATCGACTTGTCTGCAAACACTTGCCAGTTACTCTCCAGGCTGCAGTGAAACTCGAGAAAGTGCGGTGCAAAGTGAAAAAGGAGAATGTTCATTTTCAAAGTAAAAGTTGTGCCTTACCACCTCAACTGACACATTTCAAAAGTTGCAACTTTGAAGGCAAATGGTCTCCATTTCCAGACTAGTCTGCATCTTCCATGCAAACTACTAGGAACTGCAGCAACCTGCTAGCAGCAGAAGCAATCACAGGGAGATTTTCATAGCAGAACTGTACTTCTCATTTTGACCTATTTCGCACTAGCAACTTTCACCAACCAGTTATGGAATACACACTTTTCTTGAGCGACCAAGATGGTTACCAGATGGCCACCAACCAGTCTTTAGGCCTGTGTGGCAGAAGCATTAGGGTTTAGGCGTAGAACTACTTGGTAAGGTTTAAGCAATATAACTAGTCATTTGGCAGTTAACAGCTGAGTTCCCTCAGAGGACTACGTGATGTAGACATGTAACATTCTTCCAATTGAAATGGGCATGAAAAATGTGAAGCTGTGAAACTCTTTTATTGACAGGATTCTGTGATGTCAGCACAGATGTGGCTTTACTTTAGGAGCTGCTTGTAGCTACAAATGCAGCTTGGAACAGAAGCTGCCTCTTCTTCTATGATCGCCTTAAACAAGGTCTAAAACTAGGAAGCAGATCTCCTAATGAAGCTCCTGGGAGGATCCCTCTGATTCAGAGCAATCGCACTCCATCTTTAACATCTACAAGTTTTGTTCATGTTTTTCTGCAAACCGTGGATGAACTGAGCAGCAGGCTAACTGCCCAGCTCTCCTTTGGGCACCAGGGTTGACAGTTAGAGTCTATTTGTCATTTATGAATTCATAGCTCTGCCATGTATTGCGTAGAAGCCAGCCTGTAAAGAGCCTCTCTGAATAAATATGCTGTCACCCTGGGGAGGAAGAGGGATGAGTGAAGTCCTGCTCTCTCTGATGAAAATAGTTTTTTGACTTGAGACAGGACATGAAAGGAAACATGCTTCATGTCTTTGTGCCCTTTTGAGGAAAAGAGGCATGGTTACCATCAGTGCAAAATAAACCTCTTAGAGTACAGGACACATGCCTCCATCGGTTTCGAGGTGTTCAACACTTTCCAGAAGAGCTTAATCTGCTTTTTCAAGACCCTAACCTCTCACCTTGATTCCTCTACTTTGACTTCTCTCTGTGATTTCTTACATATTTAAGAAGGCCTCCATCATAGGAGTGCAAACTTGTTCCTGTAAGCTGGGATTTTTTTTGCTCAGCTGGAGAATACCATAATCACAGATCGGAGAACTCTGAGAGAAAATGTGAGCCCCTTTAATTCAGACCACAGCTTGTCTTCTAGCTGCGGTTCTTTCTGGTCTGTTTCCTGTTTCTGTTAGTGTAGAATCTGCTGTTGGTGTTCTCTGGTGGATTTTTCCTTGTTATGATGAACATTGCTAAAAAATAGTAACAGAGACAAGCCTTTGCTCTTTGATTCAGAGAATCTGTCAGCTATTTGACATCTATTGTTAATGTTTTAGATCACTGAAACATTCTCCGCTTTCAAGCTCCTCTAGAGCTACAAAAATACCACCTGGGTTGAACAATATATCGTCTGCATTTGGCCGAGAACAAATAGACTCTAAACTGATAAACTGAGCCAGTTTGAGAGAGCAAGTCCTTAGAAGTGAGCTCCAACAACTCCAACTGTTTTGTGGGGAAATTTCTCTGTAAAGTGAGTCAGTGCTGTTTGATTGAAACATCAGAGCAGTTGTTGAAGGCAGGCATCTGACAGAGACAGATGGTCTGAAGAGGAAGGTTTCTACAATTAGACCTTTAAAAAGATATTCAGCTCCTCTCTGGAGGGAATTGCCATTTCCTGGACTAGTGCTAAAGTTTTGTGGATTTCTCTGTCAGTCTGACAGGAAGTTTTTGGGACTTCAGAGTTTCACCAGGGTGGGGGGTAGACCCTGTAGAAGTCACCAGCCTGTTGCAGGGCTAACACAGAGAGACAGACAACCATTCACACCAGTTAACCTAACCCCAGTAACGGCACGTGTTTGGACTGTGGGAGGAAACCCACGCAGATACGGAGAGAACATGCAGACTCCAAACAGAAAGGCCCGGGCCGAGGTGGATTTGAACCCAGACCTACTGGCTGTCCTGCAAGGAAGGACCGACACTCTAGCCCTCTATGGCATGGTGTTGCCCTCAAGCAACAAACCACTATTTTGACCCTCACACCCCCCCTTTAAATATTTTTAACTACATCGGAAGTTTACAAAGTCTGATAAGTCTGTGACCAATGTATTTGAGGTAGGTGTGGTTTTGAGCTTTTGTCTGGGGTGGAACAGTCCTTTTTGGGGCCATAGTCAGCTTGCACAGACTGCCAACAGAAGGTCAGATAAATTTCAGTTTTCAACATGTTTAAATGAAAAAAACATTGCATAAAAAATATCTGCGCTGTGCATCAATATGTAAAAAAGTGTATTTTGTCTTTTTTGTCTTTATTCATATACTAATATAGTAGTTTTTCATTTGTTGCCTCAGGGTAACATTGTGCAGTTAGACCACTTTTATTTAAACAATTTTATACTTATGCATGGAGATGTGCAGGGATGCATATTTATCAGCATCATAACCTTTTTTTTTTACTGTATTATCTACTATTACTTACAGGAAATGGAAGCACAAACATTCTGTGGGTGTGAGGAACACGATCAAGCAGTTTGGCTATGACCAGTTCTAATTTTTTGATTCCTAATTTTGAAAAGAGATGTCATGTCTGATGACAATGCCTCCGTGGATGAAGAGGAAAATGAAGATTGGAGGTCAAGGTTCCCAGTGGTGGTTCCCTGGGACAAGGCAAGGTGTGGTCCCCCGGGGCCTGCTGGAGGTCAGGGATCCAATTTTTCAAGGTGACATTGACCCAGTCAAGGAGACCCTGCTAGGGTACTGTGGGGAGCATATTTCCCAGGCAACAGTGAGCCAATCAAGGGGACCGTTCTGGGTCACCATGGTGGCAATATCATCAGGTGATATTACTGCCCAAAAGTAAATTTAGCAGAAGTTTATTGTAAAAACACCAAAATTCCAAAATGTAACATTGTTTCCTCTTTTCCATGTGTCAGGAACTGCTGTGGCAGGCAGAGTAGGACCCCAAAATGACTCCGGAGACAGACTTAAACACAAAAGACTCTCAGCTTTATTGCTGCCAAACACATGGAAAACAGAAACTCACTCATGGACAGAAGTGCACACAGCAGGAACACAAAGATGACGTCGCAACTAGAACAAAGTGAAAACACAGACAATATATACACAGCAGGTAATGTGCACTTGGGAAACAGCTTGGAGGGAAACACAGGAAGCAAAACTAAACCTAAAGCACAAGAACCAAAGACCTACCAAAATAAAACAGGAAGTAACCTAACACTGTACACACAGACTTGACACCTAGGGAGACTGACACACCGAGGGATAACCGACACAAGAACACAGGGAGACAGAAACACAGAAACCGCAACAAAAACAGAACTACACAAAAGGAACATAAAACACTGGGCCACTGGCCCAAGACCATGATTGTTTTTCCTTCTGATTATTGTACCTAAGCAGAACATATTTCTATAATTTTATAATTAGTAGTAATATTTCTGATGAGGTGACGAGCCTACAGTCCACCCCACCTTCCCATTTTATTTATGAATCAGTGCCTTCTGTTGTTTAGTTTTCAGGGTGTGCTGCTTTAGGCAGTCTGCTTGGACAAAAACTTGGTGTCAGGTTTTTGTTTCTTTTTCAGTCAATAAATTCATGACTCACTGCTTTGGATAAATATATCCTGGAGTGAAGCCTGTTTACTGTAATTTATAGCTTTTGCCCCCTGGTAGGGTCTCAAGACACACTGGTCCTGGGTGAGGAGTCAGACACAGAGTGATTCTCAAACCCCCTATGAAGAAACAATCAAGGGATCAGTTCACTCTGCCCGGGACAAGGTTACTGGGGCCCCACCCTGGAGCCAGGCCTTCGGATGTAGTTTGAGGGAGAGTGCCTGGGGGCTGGGTCTAAGCCCATGGGGCCCGGTGACTTTCCCAAGCCAGGCCTCTGGTGGGCTGTCCCTTAGAGATAGGATGAGGAGTTCAGTCATTCAGGAGGGGCTCAGAATAGAGCTGCTACTCCTCCACATAGGATGCCTCCTGGGTGCCTCCTAGGTGAGGTGTTCTGGGCACGTCCTACTGAGAATATGCCCCAGGGTAGGCCCAGTACACAGTGGAGAAATTATATCTGGGAACGTCTCCTGGGAACGCCTTGGTGTTCCCCTGGATGAGCTGGAGGTGGTGGCTGGGGAGAGGGAGGTCTGGGTTTCTCTGATTAGGCAGCTGCCCCTGCCACCCTGCCCTGGTTAAGTGGAAGAGGATGGACGGATGGATGGATGGATGGATGGACCTCAGGGCAGACCTGGATTCACCAAATAAATTTGGAAGAAACAGCCCACCCTATCGTCTCATCTTATTCATGAATTGATGCTTTTTGTTATTTTGATGTTTTAGTTATTAGTTTCAGGCCATACAGGAGTTTCATACCTTTGCTTTAATAGATAGTTCCAGGGCATTGTGTCTCTTTCAGCTTTGTGCACTTTTATTTTGATATTTGCATCCTGCATTGAAACCTGTTTGCTGTGATTTATGCAGCTGGTATTTCTTTTCTGCTTGTCACTTTGACCTCCTGCCTGTAGATGTTCCATAACTCAGTTTATGAGCTTGTCTAATGAGGTCAAATATTACCACACACTGGGCTATCAATACCAAATAAGCTTGGTGCAACTATTAAGCACTTTTTTGTTTGTCTTTTGTTTTCAGTACCCAATTTAAAAGATAATTTGCATTTCTTATGTGTAACTGCTCAGATTCAGTTTTTTTACCCAGAAACTTAAATGAAATTGGAAAACCTGTTTCCAACTGTTTCCTGCAGTCATCGGGGAACTATCGATCAGTACAGTTAATTGTTAGAGTTATCTGATGTTCCTGAACCTGCACCTTAGGGGCACTTAAGTGCCCTTGGAGATTTTTTCCATCAACAGCCTGAAAGCATCATGTTGACCAGTAAATGCACCACAGAAGCAGAAAGCAGGGGTGAAGGATGGAGGGAGAGCTTCTGGGGTTTGTCATTCTCAGTGTGATTGTATTAACAGCACTGAGTTCATGTCTCTCCCACCTGCCAATCACTCTTTCAGGTAATACCTGATTGTTGTTCTCCTAATTTCCTCATGCAGGTAACTGAATGCAGATGAAGGTGATGGAGAGCATCATAATGTGAGCCATCATGCGGAGGTGGAAAATAACCAGGGCAAGTTTGTGCCCACTTTAGGGAGCTTTGTGTGTGGAGCAGCAATACGTAACTGAACGAAGTACATGACATA
>JAMQGT020009672.1:0-16380 GCA_024447675.2 Pterophyllum scalare | reverse complement strand
TATATGTATCCTTACTTGGTTCAGTTACGTATTGCTTGTCTGTCTGCTTGTGCTCATATGCCTGTGTGTTTCTGTGTCTGGAAGTGGCTGCACACATATTGCATGGGTCTGTGCTCGTCTGATTGCGTGCATGTTTGTGTGGTTGCACGTATGTATATGCGCACTTTTGTGTGTGTCAGCCTTTGCCTGGAGAAGCCTGTATCGTCCTGAGCAGAACAGCTTGGTTAAGAGAGCAGCTATCAGCGCCACGTTGGGAGAGGAGAGGAGGAGAGGGTGAGAGGCAATGATAAATGGCTGGGGCACACTAGCAGAAATTAGTGGAGCCGTATGCAAAGCTGTGGCGTTTTGTTTGATGTGAAACAAAAGGACCACCACGACAAAAGTGCCTGCCAGCCTGCACGGCAGGACAGCAGCCCTCAGGACATACACCATCTCCACTGACAAAGTGTGCATGTGTAATTGCATCTGTGCGTGTTTTGGTACGCACTTAGGTGCGCACACATGTGTTAATGCATGGTGCTGTTTTCTTGTCCTGTCTATATTATGTATATTATCTCTCTCTGTGTTTTTGTGCTCCGGTCGTAATGACAGACAATGCCTGGCCCTTTGTACACCGTGAAAAGATATGGTTTCTTCCTCTGTACAACTACAGCATATTTGCTCTATTAAGCGGCTGAAATATAGCCGTCTAATTTCTTTGTGAATGAATAGGATCTTAGAGAGCGGCTCTCCTCTTAACATAAGGATGTAAATTGAACTGTTTAAATGTCACGGCTAGCAAGCTGATTTGATTTGAATTGATTTGCTTGTTTCTGGGAAAAAAAAAGACCCCCTTGCCAAACCTTAGCTGTGCTGGTTGCCACAGATAGACCAAGGTCTTTCTTTCCACCTCAACAACACATTGTAGGGGCCCTGAATTCTTCTATCTGCTGTGATTATGTACAAATGGCCTTCATTTGCCATCCATTTCAAAGCTGTAGTGCTGCATTGTGACTAGAGGCAGATGACGCAGACCAAATTACAGCGGGTTTGCTGCCTGAAAAGGATACTCACACAATAGGCTTTGTGAAGTATTCTCTTCAATCCGTTGCCATTATTCTCACCTTTGTTGGTATTTCTCTCTATGTTTCAGGAGCATCTTTGGTTTCTAGACTGCATTTGTGGTGTTAGTGAAGAGTGGGGGGGTTGAAAATACTTACCTCTTGTGTCTGCTCTTCCTTCAATATCAAGGGTAATTGATTTTAATAGGTTCTTTTTTTTGTTTGTTGTTCGCTTCCTACATGTTTAATTTCCTTCGTTATTAATTATGTTGTTTTTATTGTTTTGAAGTTGCAAGACAATCAAAACCTCAGGAACAGAAATGTAAAACTTGTGATGTTCATTTGCCTCCAGGTTATATCGCATTTCTCGCTTTAGTCAGATTGTTTACATCAGTAAACAGAAGGAAAGTGGTCTAAATCACCAGAGTTAGCAAGAAGACTTTGTATTCCAGAGAACACAGTGGCATCCATTTGCCTGTTGAGTTATACACCTTTTATTTCATGTTTGCTGCTGGCTACTTCTGCATTTTTTGTCTTCTTTCTCACACTCTATGTGCGTAACTACCATTAACTGGCCAGCTAACTAGTTCGGCATTAATCTGAATCCCATAGTGTACTTCTGTTTTGCTACCATTGAAGCCACTGTTCAGAGTAGCATTATTGCACTCAGTTGTCTTTTTCTATCTTTTTAGTAACTATCTGATGCCAGTCAAATGGATTAACATAAATTCTCCTGGAGTCTTTTTACAACACAGAAAAGGTTGATGGGCAAAAGAAGCTCTGAGAAAAGTGATGCGTTTAATGTTTTAACAGCTGTTTCCCTGAACTTTGTTTCAGCTGTAGGCCTACTACAGGTACAGCTAGGTAGATGCTTATCTGAGGCATAGCCAGCTACCAAGGGCAATTCAAGGCACCAGTTGTTATTCCAGACTTTTTACAATCTCTGGGATTTATGTGTCTTGTTTTGATCAAAAATTTTCCTATAGTGCATTTAAAAGCCCAGAGGCAGACAGAAGCTGTTGCTTTCACCTGAAGCTATGATGCAGGATCAGTCAATATACTTTAGGACTTCATTTCCTCAGTTCGAGAATCCCTCTTTTTCCTCTGTATGTATGAAGGTTTGTGTGTTTCCCTGAACACTTCAGTAAGTTGCTGTCATTTTATTGTAGACATCTGCTGGCAAGCAAAAAAAGGTTATCAGTTTCCTCAGTGCAGCAGTTATCTTGTACATAATAAGGAAGAATTGGTCGGTGTTAGGCTATGATTGATACCAATTTCAGACTCCAGCACATGAAGGTATTACTAAATGTTGGTTATGAATAGTTTGTCTTATCTAGTCCTTGGTCTAACCATCCATGATTTTGAATGGCAGAGCAAGCTTTCACTAGCTCATCCCGATTACCCATTATTCCCTCTATTTTTTTTTCTGCAAAACACAAAGGTGTTGCCATGGCAATGTAATTGAAAATCATTACATCTCAAACAAGTATTGTTGAGGTGAGTATTCACAAGTCTCACCTTTTTGTCTTCCTGCTTTTTTCCTTCCTAGTAAAAAGGAAGTGCAAAATCCATCTGTCCTTAGTGCATCATTGTGCAAAGGCTCTTTTTTAATCCCTCTTGTGCTGCCCGTGCACCCCGTACCAAACCTATTCAGCACAGGGTCTTATTCACCACTTTATGATATAAAACACAGAGCTAGTTGAAGTTCATTTGAGTTCAGTTAAATCTTGAGGGATTCATCATTACATATTTACTGGCTGAGGCTGATCTTGCTGTAAGGTTCTACCCTCGTCCCATTGATCTAGTGCGCATGTTCACTCCCGAGGTTACAGGACGTGCTTCCATTTGCATAAGGCCCTGGGCAAGGTTCTTTCCACCATTGATTGGCCTGTCCATGAGCGCCCCGTGCCTTCTCACATTGATCACTTTGTTTTTTCCCGGAGACAGTGCTACTCAGAGTTCAGCTGCAGCTCTAGCATATCAGACCTGCCGGAGGAAGAGAGAGAGAGACTGACAGAGAGAGAGAGAGAGAACAGAGAGGAAACAGAAAGAGAGGGACAAGTAGGAGTCATAGCGGATAGATGGAAAACTTTAAAACCAATATCTTAATATTTTGCATACTTTGTTGGGTTATTTTTTCTTTCTTTAGAGCTAAGGAACTATGAAACATTTTTCACTGCCACCTGTGTTATCACTCATTCAGCCTGTGTTTCCCTGAGTAAGCTTCTTAAGAAAGTAGAATTCAATAAAATGATACATATTGAAATATATAAAACATTCAGCACACTCAAACATATATTGCCTTTTCCACTCATACCTGAAGTACAGCTAAAATTGAACAGACCTCCTCCCTTCCTGCTCATCCTCACCCTCTGCTTCAACCCCGGTCCTGCTTGTATCAGTGTGCTACAGAGAAAACTCTCCTCTAAGCTGTCGGTTACTTTCTCTCTCTCTCTCTCTCTTCCACCCTCTCAGTAAAACTGTCTGCCTTATAGACTTCTTGGACAGTCTTCCCTCTCTTTACCTTTCACTTATTCAGAGAGGATGCTGTCTGGGCTTGCTCATGGTTTCTCTGCTGTCAACCATCCATAGTTTTTGTGTATTACTGTAGTTGTGAATTCTTATGAAAGTTGAAGAGGTACAGCTATTTTTTTTTCTTTAAGAATTTATTGAAGCGGACTTTCCTTTTTTCCACTCAGACAGAGGACTAATCATTTAATCATGTCTTTGGGTATCACATAAAGGCTTACATGCATTTTGACTTGTGCATATGTGCCATTGTGTCTTTATCCAGCATGGCGTCAGTAGCGGCGCAAGGATCAGATTCCCATGATGCACCTCTTCTCTTTGTTCTGCTTTGTGAAAGCAGTGCGCAGCTTTGTCTGCCTTTCTCGTTCCACTCGGCTCGTTGCCTCAGCGGCAAGGTCTCAATCTCTTCTCTCTCTTTTACTTCAGACCTCTATCTTTCTTTCAGTCTCTCTTTAATACTCATTGGCCACTGTTATCCATTTTCCCCCACTCCTCTCTCATTTGTTGCCTTTTTCCTTTGCTTGGCATCCAGATTCGCCTTAATTCTTACTTTCCCCTTGCCCCCACCTTTTCTTTTTTTTTTTAAATGTCAAACCACTCCCTGCTGCTGCTGCTTTTTGTGAATAAAATACTTCTGAGCTTCTTTGGTGACCCTTCTAGTATCTACTTTCTTTTAACACTTAAACTTACCTCTTTTCGTTTTCTTGTTTTTATTTTGCGTCATGGTGTATATGGTATTTTACTTTGCGCTTTGCTCTTCCCCTTTGCTTCTGCTTCAGTCACTTTCTTTTCCCTTCCCTCCCTTAACCTCAACTTCACACCAAATTTGCTACTCTATTCTTTTCCAGCGATTCTTATCCTTCACATGAGAATGACCTCACTTCTCTCTCCTTCACACTATTTTTTTTTTTGTCTTTTAGATTTTGTCTTTTTCAACAGCCATCTCGCTCCAAAACCACTCATTTTTCCCAGTGATTCATCATTCTCACACTTCATACTTACAGTCCTAAGAAAAAAAATCCCTGAAGTGCTGTTTATTTAGTGTGAAATCATTCACATGAAATTGCGATCTCAACCTTATAACTCAGTACCATCAAAAATGTCAAATAAATGATCGGAAAATTGAAGTTTAAAAACTTTACCCAAATATTTAACAAGTGGATTTTTTTTTTTTAGCCTTTTTGCTCTAGCTTGCCTTTTATTGTCTCACGTTCGCTGTTTTTCGCTGGTATTTTCATGCATTCACCTGCTGTGTCTGGGTATGTCAGCTGGTTACGACCTAGGTCACCTTCACCAGAGAGGGAATACAACTGCTCGGCACGAGGTTTGAATGCGTTGAAGATGACACGTTGACAGCTCAAATGAATGACTTGTCACATGTCATTTTTTTCCTTTCCCACTTGTTAATCCTTTGGTAAGAATAATACAATATAGGAGAGGAATCTCAAGCCCGTACCAGGTTGCAAATTGTCACACAAGCATCGCTCGAATTCAACACTTTGAATCCAGTTTGCGTTTCCGTTTTTGTTGGGTTTTTCTTTTTCTACCCCCCCCCCTCTGCCCTCAAGACTGTGAATGGTCTCATTCTGTGACAAATGTAGCAGGAAGAATAAGTCTTAGGAATTGAAAGGAGAGAAAGTGTTGTTTTTGAAAAGCTGTGAGGCACAGCTAGGCGGATCCTGGTGCAAATGTCAGTGAACTCAGTGACTCTAGGGTTGAAGTTTAACCCTCTTTCCTCTACTCTGCTTTTCCATCTCTCTGTGCTCCGCTTATTCCTTTTGCTTTTGTCCTTCAGATTCTGCATCTTCCATGTCCATGTCTGCCTCTAGCGCTCTCTCTCTCTGTCTGTCTTTGCTTTTAAAGTTCACTGAATGCTGTGTTGGTATTCTGTGGTATTGGTCTAAACCTTAAGTACCAGGGTCGCAGGAATTTTTTAATGCCTGTCATTTTTTGTGTCAGTGCAGAACTTGCAGACCGTGTGGTTTGTTTTCTACTTATAGCTGCAATGTTTAAATGGAAGGCACATAATGATGAGACTGATGGCAAATGGAAAACAGGCAGTCCCACAGTTTTTCAGTCAGCTCATTTTGTCTGCTTTTTAAACTTGGTTTACCCTATATAGGCTATTCAGCTGATATATTCCCAGTTCTATAGCCTTCAATACTTATGGAATGCCTTGTTTGAATCCTTTATGGCAGTTTTTTCCAGGGGTGTGTTTTAGTTATGTACCTGCAGTAAAACATATTTAATTTTTTAAGCCTGGAAAGCTGACAGTGAAAAGAGATGAACTGTTTTATGTGCCATTTTAAGGCTTTATGTGCTGTGAAATACGATGGGGTTATGAAAGACCAAAGGAAGGTAGAGAGAGGAAGGGAGAAGGAGAGTGAGCGAGAGACTCCTGGTGTGGAGCACCCTTTGATGTCTTAGCCGGCTCGGAGTTGAATATGGAACTCACTGAAGGGTAGGTCTTGTTTCATGGTGGGAATATGAAGCTGGATCTGCTGTCCGAATGAAGAGGGGAAAAAAAGCATCCACACACATTCACAGATTTTTTTCTTGCACATTCATATTTGAGTACAAATGTTTTCATTTTTAAACAAGAGTGTGCATTTTACTCCATAAGGCCTGCTTGTTGTCCTAGTGAACTAGGTTTTGGTTTCTCCCTTCATCATGTCAGTCATTAGTTCATGGTTCATATTCAGATCAGGTACCGGGACAGGTTCTTTGTAAGTGTGTGTGGGTCCCTGTCTCATATATATTCTGCTTTCCTATTAGATGGTGTCACACTTGACTATTCCTCTGGACTCCTCTGACATTGGCTTTCATGCATGGCCTGCCTCTCTCTCTCTCTCTCTCTCTCTCTCTCTCTCTCTCTCTCTCTCTTTCTTACTTTTGCGGCCTTGAGCATGAAAAATACCTCGGTGGTGTCAGATAACTTTTAACCCCACGGCCACCAACCAACTAACATGTTCAGTACATCCCCATCCCCCTATATTTGCTTGTTAACATCCCTCTCTTCTTCATCCCTTGTTTTCGCCGTCCCTTTCATTCCTTTCACCAGTGTCTGGCTCCTTCCACCCGCCACCCTGCCTGTGCCTTCCACACGTGAAGCCATTTTTCTCATCAATTAAGCCTCTTCACCTCTCGCCTCCGTTCACCTCTATCTCTCTTCTCTCCCTCGCTGTCCTTTCATTTCTGTTTTTGTGGCTTTTCTTGGGGTGATGGTTAGTTGATTTGGTCTGAGTTCTCTTTGATGAAAACACTAGGGGGCACTGCCTGTCCTTTGTTACCCCTCTCTTTTCCTTAGAAGGTTTCGATGCTTGTGTATTTTTGTATGCATGCTTCGTCTTTGTCTGTGTCACCATGCATGTGCTCTTGTTTGTGTTTGCATTTTGTTAAAAAGCAGTCCCTTGTCTGTAATGGATGACACAGATCTGCACTGAGACAGACAGGAAGGCAGACAGGCGGCAGGTCTCTGGTGGTCACCAGGGCCACTGCTCAGCACCCATCCGCATTCCCCCTGTCCTCGCGCTCACCCCCTGTTTCTGTTTGGTGAACCCAGGGGTGTGGGTTAATGAAAAGGGCTTGGACCACTGAGAAGAACGACAGTCATCTCTCAGCCACCTCTGCTCACCTCCAGCCCTCAGAGACCCTCACTCCATGACAGCGCCCCCCCCCCCTTCATGTCTGTCTTCCTGTTTCGGCCTCTATCCCCTGGGTCATACAATATCATCTGGCTGCCTGTTGGCCGCCAAAAAGACACAACGTTAGAAAATTATTTTAAAAAATAAATAAATAAGGAAGAGAGTTGAACATTTTCAGAGTGGGGGAATGCCTGTATATGGGGGGGGAGTGCATGAGAACAACGGCCCTATTTATTCAAATGTCTAGCAATTGGACTGGGGATTTGGACACCACTGTTGAGAAGAGATGGAGAAGATGCAAATCTTTGTTTCTGTTTTGTTTTTACTCTGCTGGTCGGAAGCTTCTTGTTTTGCTCCACTTCATGTGGCTACCCCAGCAGTACTTTAGTTTTGTTCTTTGTATCCTTTGTATATCGCAGAAGCTATACTTTGCAATTAGCGACCATGCTCTTTTCCCTCATTTATCCTTAAGTCTGCTGATGAATATGATTGTTTTTAAAGAAAACTGAATTATTGATTTGTGTTGTTGTCTATGGTAAGAAGACAGCTGATGAGGGGTGTTTGATAGTGCTAATTGGCAGCTCCCATCCATGCAGTGTGTGGTTTGTGGTGGGTTGGGGCTGGGCAAAGTGAGGCGCTGTTATTGTTTAGAGGTGTCAAACCCAACACAGAACAAAGAGGACGGGAGAAATGTGCTGCGCTCGCCCATCAGTGTGCTGAATGCAGCTTAAGCACACATGCACATACGTGCGCACACGCGTATAAATATATATTTTATATATGTATGAATGCACGTGTGTCTGTCCATCCAGGCACATATCCTCACACAATAGCACATTACCTGGCGTTGTATATAGTGTTCACTCACACTGACATGCACACACAGACACTCCGCACTCAGAGAAAAAAATATTTTAAAATGACAAGATAATCACCACATTCAAACTTACCTTCAGCTCTACATAAATGCCTTTCTCTGAGATAAACTAATAAATATATTTTCTTTTCAGATGTGCTCCACTGAAGGCTCTAATTACCATAGACTGAAAAAGACCTGACAGAGGTGTAATAGTTAAAAGGTAATTTCACTACAAGTAGGAGTTTGGGTAGGGAACAGGGTCAGTGACACCCCCCACCCCGCCTCCCCCGAACCTACCCATCCACCAGTCTGCTGCCACCTCTCTCTTTAACGGTTTATTCACGCTTTTCGAGGACTTTTTTTGCATGATTGACTGACAAGGTCTTTTTCCGAAATAGCATCTTCAGTAATAAGAAATAATTGACTCCCCCTAATCAAAAAAGGGTTCATGGAATCCACAAACCCAACTGTAATCTTCTGTGGCATTTCCAGCAGAATTGACAGTCCTCATAGCTTCAGGCTCTATACCACTTTGATTTAATTGCTTTTTTTTTTTTTAATAAGATTAATAATATGCTTTATACAGTTATGTATGTGTGTGTGTGTGTGTGTGTGTGTGTGTGCCCATTTTCCTCTTCTACGGCTTTGTTTTTAATCAACAATATCACTTGAAAAGAACGTCAACTGGTGTGCTTTTTTTGTGAGATTTACATTTACAACTCAATAAGGGAATTACTGTGGTCATTTTTATATTGTGGTTGTTTAGCATATTATTCAGATAATAATAATAATAACAATAATAATAATACATTTATTATTATTATTATTAGTTCTCTGATATTAAATCTAGTCTGACAGAGCATTGTGATACAATCTAAAATGAACTTTTTCTTTCATCCTGTCTATTAAATTGACTAATTGAATTGCTTTGTGTTTTCTTAAACTCTGCTTCAATATTATTTTTTATATCTTAGTCTTATGTCTTGATTACTTTGGGCATAAATATAATAATAATTTAAGTGAGCATGCCTTGAGAACTGCAAAGTTTTTACATGATGGAGAAAGTTAACTCGGAGCTACCCCCCAGCCTGTCCAATTTGTAATATGGCCTCAACCCCTTCTCCCTCTCTTTCTTTTCTGACTCATCTTTCCTTTCGTTAAAAAGCTGTTTTAAATCATGGCTAGTGGCAATGAGAAGTTAATTTCAGATTGTTATATATTACCATTAATTTCATTTGGCCTTCTGTAAATTTCCCTCCCTCACTCTCTTCTGCCTTTGAGTACAGCAAGTTCACAGAGCCTTCCCTCTTTTCTTTTGCTTTCTTTTCTTCTTTTTCTGGCCTCTCTCTTTTCTCCTTGCCCCACGGCACAGGAGACGAGCAAATATGAAGGAGTAGAAGATGATAACTGATGGGAGGAACACTTTCGTTGTCACTTTACCTCCCCTCCGCTTTTCTTTTTTCACTGAACTTTTTTCCCATGTGTTTTTCACTCAAAGATGGGTCAAGTGGCCGTGGTAGTTTAAACGTAAGTTCTCTTCTGAGAATTGTGACACACTCAAATACGTACCTGTAATAAGTAGGGTAGTATGCTTGTCCAGATTAGTTTTTTCAGTATAATTTTATTCTCTTCATTTGTGCCTTATTTAAAGTTAAGGTAAAAAACTGTTCACTGAGATATCTGGTATATTTGGCCACGAGCAGACACAATCCTTCCAAAAACATGTACGGTAACTGGACTTTTTGTCTTGATCTGTAAATCTTCAAAACTGAATATGCATGAAACGGGAAAAAAGAAAACTGAGTCGGAAAAGAAGAAATGGGCTCTGTTCCCAATAACAAGAAGAATGGGGAAAAAAACGAACAAAACGATTAAAATTTAGCTGCACTTTAGTGTTCTCATAACAAATTTAGAAAAATTGGCTGAAAATTCCCATAATGAAAATTCCAGCTCATAGGTTGTTGAAATTTTCTTACTACACCCCAATTTAGAAATGTTGGCTTGGATGCCAACTTTGGACTCCGTTAGTACAAGAAATCAGTGTTTATCAGCCCCTAAGGCTGTGTGTGTCTTAGAAATGGACAGCAGTACCCAATGGATATTTAACACATTAGCTTTGGCAGAGCAGAGAGTGGTGTGAAAACACACTGATTTCCTAAGTGGCAATCATATCAGCCTCACCATCACAGAGGCAGCAGAGAGCAAACATCTGTGTGTGTGTGTGTGTGTGTGTGTGTGTGTGTGTGTGTGTGTGTGTGTGTGTGTGTGTGTGTGTGTGTGTGTGTGTGTGTGTTGGTGGGTGGGTTCAGGAAACTCTTGGTTTTCCTCAGTGTCAGTATCACCCTGAGTTACAACACAGAGGTCTCACCCTCCTCCTCCATCCAACCTCGTTAGGCCCTCTCGTTCACTCCATGCCTCTATCAATCCCATTCTCCCGTGCCCTCTCCATCTTCGTCTCCAACTGAGAATCACCCATCCGAATCTATGTTAAAACAGGGTCATCCCCCGGTGTACACTTAAAGACTGTCCCTTTAACCTGCTCCGAAATACTTAGGGCTATTATTATAGCTTATAAATCATTAAGAAAGTTTAATTATACAAAAATTTCATGGTGGAAATGTGCAAGCTGACACATGGGAAGGGGAATTTAATGGGCCAGCAAGTCCCAGCACCGTGAGGGAAAATATTGAGGTTAGGTTTCTATTTTACAGCATTGCCGGAGGGTTGGGAGACAGAGAGAAAGACAAGAAAGAAGCACTTTTAGAGTAAGAAAGGGATAGAAAAGGCAAGCAGAGATGAGGAGGCCTGTATGCACTGCGCAAAAGTAACTTTCCCATTTTAAACTTTAGATTGAAGCTGTTAATATGCCGAGTGATTTGGGAAGGATAAAGTCAGTGTCTACCATACCTTTTGTCACTTTTCTTAACTAAAATGCTTTATAATTATCAAGGGGTTGTAATGTGTTGACATGCCATAATTTCATAATTTCACTTTGTAAATAAACAGTGTCTTTATTATATTTATATACATTTGGATAATTAAAATTTAAAAAATGTCACTAAGCAATATAAAAACAAATCCCAAACTTCTAATGTTACAAAAATTTGTCCACTTTTTAACTGTCAGTAGAATTTCTGTGTGAAAATTATAGGTGCACTTTAAATGTATAATAAACACTACCGCTGTCCACATGTTAATAAGAAATTGTTCAGTTTTGCTGTAGTAACTACGACTTGTTGCTACGCATTTGAGCCGCTGCTTGATTTGCCATGTGTTCATTATTTGAAAATAAGGTGTTAGTGAAAACCTGTAGGACTGAAAACATTTAAGAGCTTATGCAATTAGATGTCACTATTGGGAAGAAAGAGATTTATGTAGAAAATCTGTAACTGTGTGAAGAAAGATTCGCTAAGCTACGAACAGCCTGGCATCACCAGACAGATGTGCAAATGCAAATTAATCAGGAACCTCTCAGTTCACTTTGGATTTCCTAAGGATGTTATCAGCCAGTGCAGGGCAAAGTGCATCTGAACGCAGTTGAATAGATCATATCAAACCAGTTCCATATTACATTAAAATTTGTGATAAGTCCACGGGGTCAAAGCTCTCAGAACCTCTGGCTTCCAGGCTAACAAAAAGTAGTTTGAAGAAGTAACATACACATATGCACAAACCAACTCCCTCACACCTTAAAATTCTCATTCAATCCTGTATTTAATAAACCTATTTTTTTATTAGGTTTAAGGCAGTCTGTTTTCACTGTGTTGCTATTATTTATGATATTTTTTTCCAACACCCGTTCTTCTTGCCCTCTCTTTCCTCCTTCCTGTCTTCCGATCTTTCTCTTGTTTTCCATGTGGGCACAAGCAGGGCGCAACGCCCGCAGCCAGCAGGTTTCCTGGCATGCAGCTCCTCATCCTCTGCCTTTTGTTTCCACCAGTGAACAACCATTCTCCACCTCTGCTGTGTCAGTAAATATTTATTGGCCTTCCTTTTCCTCATCACCCCCACTGATGTCGGTGTGTATGTGCGTGCCTATGAGTGCGTGTGGTTTGCATGTTTATACACACACAGAATCCTCCCCAACACATACACTGACATACACTACCTCCCCCTACCCAGTGTCCGGTGCCGTCACTCACACAACTCACCACTGCCCTTTAGTCACCCCGTCCCTCCACCCACCATCCTCTTGTTTCTCTCTATCGCTCCATCATGCTTTTGGCGGAGAGTCATGAGAGGAAAGAGCGGAGGAAGTTATTGCAGTTTTCTCCTGCTCTCTCACTCTGCCTGCCACAACACAACTTTATGCACCTGAGAGAACCAGAGGGGGATAATCCCTGTTAGTAAATGCATGTGACCTCGGTGAGCAAAACCTCTGCACACTCCCAGCACACCAAAGGTTGCACATACACAAACACACTCCTTCTCACTCCCTTGGGCCCAGTGGCCTCATGCTAGAGAGGCCTTCCTTCCTGCAGTTAAGACAAAGGAAACTGGGGACCGACAGGGGACCTGAGGCCGCTGCTTCAAAGCCACAGGAAGCGCCAGTGTTGTCTCTTCCTGTGGAGGGTGTTGGAGCGTGGAGGGTCAGCTGCCTGTGTTTTCACAGCCAGAGATGAACAAGGATGAGTGTGTTTTGTGTGTGTGTCACATTATAGGTAAGATAGCTGAACATGCTGCACTCCTGTCTGCCCTTTTTGACCCGAGATCACTTCTTGGCTACACATTCATATGTAGAAAGAAATAGAAGAGGCAACACACACACCACATCATCATCCCTGCTGGTTAAAAGCCGACTCCAGATAAGCATAATCAACCTAAATGCTATTTATCTATGTTGTCCTCATTAATTTAGGATGGATTTTATAGGAAATAGTCACTGTGAAAGCAATAGTCAGTTTGTTTTCCCTTGCCTAGTGCTTGCCACTGTCTTTGCAGAGTCCGCACATGCCTTCAATGTGTACATGTTTGCATGTGTTTGTGTTTGTACCCCTCTTCCAATGTTGTTGTATATGGATTTATGGGGGTGTATGTGTTAGTGTGTCTGAGCCATGTGTTTTCAAACCTTCCGGTGTGCACCCACATGCGTGTTTGTTTGTTTTTTCTGTGTTCGCCCTGGCTTCTCTGATGCTCTCCTCTTACTCTCTGCAGCCACAGGACAGTTAATCAATCAAATATTTAAGCAGTGCTTCAGTGCTCAGTGGGTAGTCCTAGATTATCTGTGGCTGTTGGCAGTGCATGGCGCAGCCACATTATAAGCCTTGTCTCTGACTGGCATCATTGCGGGGTGCTTCCCTCTCTCTCTCTCTCTCTCTCTCCCCCGCCCTTAGCCTCTACTCAGTCTTTGCTCACGCTCACTGACACTCTACATTTTGTCCTTTTTCATTCTCACCTATTTTCTGTCATTCTCTCTCTGTCCCTTGTTTTCCTTTCTCTTGTTTGCTGCACTCTATTCACACTCTCTCTCTGTGTATAATTGTGGCTTTTCACATTGACTGTCTGACAGTGAGCAAGGCCCCTTAAAGAGCTCTCATCTTTCTGTCTTTGCCTGCTTCTCTCTTTTCTCTCGCTCTGCATTCTTTCTAGGGATGAGTCTGCCTGTCTCCCCACAGGGAACTCCATTGTGGATTACCATTCAGTTTTCGCCCAATTATCTAGTGGCTTTTGCTGCCTTTGACACATAATTATCAAAGGCCTAAATAATTGTCTTTATTATTGCCGGTGTTTAGATGTAGCGTCAGTGGAGCAGTCGTGAGCAAGGGAGCGTCACGGGGAGAGGAGAGAAAATGAAGTATTTATCTCGACCAGAGATTAGCTTAGCATGCTGTTAAATGATGTCTCGTCGCTTATTTCAACTCCTAGTCCAGATAAATAAACATGATTAATATGCCCCCCTTCCCTCCTTCATGCGCACACCCATCGCATATCATATTCTGTGTCAGTGGTGAAAATAAGATTATGCACAACAAAAAGTCTAGCAATTAGCTGGCTTTGTAGCAGGAAGCGGCTTAAAGTACTAAACACTGTACTTTGCTGAGGGCCATGTGAGAGGTCAGGTACGAGACACATGGGTTAGAGACGAGTCTGCGTATGTGTATCTGCATCTGTTTGAGTGGCTCCAAATGCATGGGGGTTGGCTATTTCATAGAGCTTGTGAAAAGCTGGATTTAGCAGAATTGTGCCAACCCGGGGGTGGGGTCAGAATATGTGATATTTGTGGGTCTCTTTAGCAACCAGGCCCTCGCAGAGCAATTTAAAAAAAAAAGGTTTATATGAGGAGGGGGAAAAAGGGAGGGGTAAAAGAGGGAGAAGGATTTCAAAGTTCATCCAGAGTTTGGATGTATGTGGGTTGAGGGTGAGCTCAAGACTGCATCATCAGTTGTGACTCAGATTTGTTATCGTGGTTCAAAAGAATGTAAATGTGATGGTAGTCGGGGTCAAATGGAATCCAGTTCACAGTGAGAGAGTGTGTTCAAAAACACCACAGTCACAGAAATGGGTAAAGAGATTGTGTTTACACCTTTTTTTGTGGAACAATAAATTATGCTGTGAAAAAAACCCTGATAATTGCTCTGAATCAAACTTACAGTGCTGTTATGATGTAGGATATAGATAAACTACATTAGACAGGTGATAAACAATTTGTCGAGGTCTTCTTGTGAGTATGGAGGCTGCCCTGCAAGTACAGGGTTCCGGTTCAAACCCCTGTGCATCAGTCCCATTTAAACGTAATCTTCTACTTATGTTTTAGGAACACGGTGAAAGCCCATTTGCTTCAGGGATGCTGTTCTGATGCTGACTCTTTGGTCTGATCTCTCTGTGAAGTGGGCCAAGGGAAAAGAGAATTTTCCTCCTGGGGATTAATAAAGTATTTATAAATACTCTTTGTTGTGCACATCTGCCTGTATGTGTCTCCTTTGTCTAGCTTTATCGCTATAGTCCTTTCTTTTTTTCCCTCCACTTTTGATATCGCTTGAGCTTCTTATAGGCTTCTGCCTTTATACTTTTCTTACATTTTTTTTTTTTACACACCAGCCCCACATGTCCAGAATCCACCCACACCCATTTGAACTTTACTCTGCTTATCCAGCTGCTCTAACATTAAAGGAAAGGCCAGCCGAGAGGCGGCAAATGTCTCAACATCTGTGTGTTGGTTTTAGTTCAACAAGTATTTCCACATGTTTCTCTTCCTATTTCCCTGTCCGATACTTGACTGATCACAACAGCTGGCTTGTTTCCTTGTAAAAGCTGCTCTCTGCAGTTACATAGTGAATTAGCACATTTAACATTGTGGGTATACGTGGCTAACACCAACTCACAGGCCAGAGTGGTGTAAAATGATGAGTCATATGATAAAACCGCTTACACTGATATCCACTAGAGCATTTTTGGTTTTGTGTTTCTGCTTGTGAGTTAACAATATTACTCTCCTAGAAGAAGATACAGACATGCTCAGATGATGCTTTCAACATGCAGCTAACCACAGATGTCATTGTGGCTTGTAAAACATGGGACCCAGTGGGTGTCAAAATTACTGTGGTTAACGGCCACACGGCATAGAACACTCTCTCCTGGAGTCATTATTTGTCAACCTATTACCCCAAGTGTTACCACAGCCAAGAGCATGTGTGGAAGCATTGCGGCAATGAGGGCTGTCAGAATGAGTGATTGATATAGGCAGTGTTGGGAGATGGAGTGCTTTGGTCTTTAATCTTCGGTTGAGCAAAGCAGACTTTGTTTGGTGAGTTCCTAATTTGTTTTCCCTCCTCATTTCAGCAAATATACAAAAAAGTGAATATATTTGAGTAGCAAATCACAGAGAGACTTAAACAAAAAAGTTGGCTAAGGAAGGCAGACTTTTTTCTGTTATGTGTCATCATATTAAAATTTAGGTTGCTGAATCACATTTTGGCTACCAAAAAGCAACTACTGTAGATGTGCTGAAGTATAATCATCTTAAATGGCTGCTTTAGGATTTCCAACAATCTCATCCCAGCCTTTATGCTAACCTTAGGCAGTCAGAGTTTGTAGTTTTTGTTTTTATTTATTTGTTCACCCAAGTCTTGGCAATCGGAACAAAGAACATAATCATCCTGACCCACATCAAATACTACACACACACACACACACATATATATATATATATATATATATATATACAGTGCCTTGCGAAAGTATTCGGCCCCCTTGAACTTTTCAACCTTTTGCTACATTTCAGGCTTCAAACATATAGATATAAAATTTTAATTTTTTGTGACGAATCAACAACAAGTGGGACACAATCGTGAAGTGGAATGAAATTTAT
>JAMQGT020009671.1:0-51024 GCA_024447675.2 Pterophyllum scalare | reverse complement strand
TGCAATGTTTTTCCATGTTACCTTGAAAAGATAATTCCTGAACCTTCTAAATTTAGTACTTTCCATAATGCTCGTGTCTTGTATGGAGTTGCCCAAAGGCCCAGTAGCAGACTATCATCTTAGTTCAGTCAACTTTGACCTCACGTATGCACAAAACGAGGAATGGTTACGTCTTAAGGGGTAAAAATGTAAATGTAGAGTTTCAGTGTAATAACTAATTATTGTCAGAATATGATGAGAGGACCCAACACAGGATGCAGTAGACAGAATGATTCAACAAAAACCGAGGCGGCAGAGGGTTAGCTGCGGTGTCTGTTTGAATAAAAAAAATCACAGTCATCATTTGGATGCTACAGTTTTATTTTATTGACCTCACAATAATACAGCTGCAAATATTCCAATATATTAAACTGTGAAGGAGAAAAGGCCACAGACTTGCTTCCACTAACACCATCACAACAGCATCCAGCATTCAGGTAAAAGCAGATAAGACTGAAGAAAAGTGAGTCATGTGAACCAACAGGTGAAAACAAGCACAGAGCTCAAAGAGATGCTTTCACATTGAAGAAGGTTCACACTGGTTGGATCTGTATCTGTTCCACAGCTCATAATTAACCTTCACAAAGTGCCTTCAGGAAACATAAAAAGACCAATCACACCATGAGTGACAGCTCATACCAAAAGTTATTACTTATAAATAATTCTTTAAAACTAACTTTATTGACCTTTTACAGATTTTCAGACATTTCTTTCTCATCTATGCCATTTTCACCATCACGTTGTTGTACGGTGAATCCTGATGCTGCCCTCTAAGCTCCTCCCCAAATCCTGGCTCCTCTTCACTCTCCTCCTCCTCCTCCTCCTCCTCCTCCTCCTCCTCCTTTTCTTCTTCATTGGTGCTTTGTGTGGCAGGAAACGCCCTCTGGGCTTGTTTGGGCACGGCGTAGTCATCAACACGGGGGTTATATGGGTACTCGTGGCCTTTGGGGTCAGCGGCTGTACCCATAATTCTCCAGGCATCTCCTCTCATCTCCTCGGGGTCATCATACACTGAGGTGAAAGGGGTGGAGTTTTGTCCTTTGGCGGCAGCACAGCCTTCAGGCTCGTCATAGATGTGCTCCAATGTCTTCGTAGCATTGCCTTCACTTGTGAAGACGTTTCTGATCTTCATCTCGTCGATGCTGTCGTACAGCGGGTCGGCACCCGACTGGCCACTATCAGTACGATGGCAGTTCAGGATGTCGGTCATGACGTTCTTGGCGATGGTGTCGAAGGGCAGCGAGTAGTCCGGTTCACTGTTGATCACAGGAGGGGCACAGGGCGCAGCCACGTTGCCGCTCCTCTTCTCCCTCTTGGTGCCTCGCTCGGCCGTCATGGTGATCTGAGAGTACGTCTGCTCCGGCTTGGCGCTTGGTTTGGGGCTGAGGCGGGTGCTGGGGGCTGAGCAGGGACCAGTGCCCAGATTAGGGCTGGAGTCGGGGCTGGCGTTGGGCAGGGGGCAGCTGGAGATCATCTTGACCTGACTCTTTCGAGGTGCAGGGAGACGAGAGTCCAGATTCAAACTCTTCACTCCCGTCAGAGTTTTGTCAACCGGAGGCTCAAGACGACACTGAAAACATGACAGGAAATCAGTCAGTGATCAATATTATCTTTCTTAATCATTTATTTAAATAGCAATCAAAATATGTGATAATGACATGAAAGGGCATCATGATTTTTAAAACAAATGGAAAACTATAGTCACACGAGGGATCAAATAAGTAAGAAGGTGTAGTGGTCAGGTGGAGTGCAGAAGAAGCTGCAGATCATTCAGAAACATCTAAAAACACAGAATGAAGGAAGAAAACGGAGATTTCAAACTACTTCTTGTTCTGCAGTCAGACTTAATATGATTGGTATCATAGGATCACAGCTCTGGTAGAAAACGTCATAGGAAGGGTTGTTTTCTCCCTCTGAGGCAGCGTTCAGGGGACACTCCTCAGAGGCTGGTTCAGTAAATCCACCTGCAGCTGCTCACCTATCAGAAACATGACTGTGCCTCCACTCTGCAGCTGCAGTTTTATCACAGCAGGAAACATCTCAGATTCTTCGAGGCCATTCCTCATGTTGTTTTGGCTCTGTTACATTAATTTGATGCTTTTTTGTTGCATTAATTTTATGTTGTCTTTTGACTTTGTGTCATGCCTTACCATCCAGGTGTTCAGCAGCAACTGTAAGCACTCAAACCGCCAGTGGATGGCGCTGTCTCACATTAAAACACATTTCTATCCAAACCGACACTGAACTTACCCACCAGCATGTGCCGTGAGTGATCTGCCCCATAGGAGCATTAATCTGCAGCTGAATATAGTCCCTTTCACGGAGTTGCTGTTTTATGAAATACCCTAAAGAAATTTCATGATACAATCTGTGACTTATGGGGTAATTTCCCAACCTTTAACATGTGATCTTATTAATCTTATTAATTTATTTATTTATGAGGCTGTTTTAATTGAGGCTGTAATTATACAGTACACACTGCAGGCTGTGGCAGTGATCAACGTTCACAGGTGCAGGAAGCTTCTAAAGGACGAGGGTTCAAGCCTGAACCATACATTTCACATGTGAAAAGATTTCTGGAGTCGATGCTCTGGTCCAAAGAGCAATAATAATCAGAAGTGACTTTCTTCTTCACAGGGGTCACTACAGCAGGTAGCTCCACATGTTTGATTTGACAGCTTTGCACAGCGGACGAGCTTCCTGACCCAGCCCCACAGGGATTCGCGTGTCCTCTCAGAACTGAACTGAGGATCTTTCAGTCGTGGGGTAAATGTGTAAACTACTACAATAGGGAGCCAAAGGCAATGACTAACTGACTAAATGAATAAAAATAAAACCAGAGCACCGCCCAGTTGCACTGTAACCCTGTTCATTGTCACATGAAAAAGAAAGCTTTAATAATTATGTGACCTTGACTTTTGACCTTGACCTCCAGGAGAGGATCTCTGCATAACGTCTTGATGTGGAAAATAATCGAAAGAAACAAAGAGTTAATCATATGACCTTGACCCCAGTGACACCACATACAGTCCCAACCTTGCTTTGGTCATGAGCTATCTACCCATGAGGTCTGGCAGGTGTAGGCTGAATGGTTCTTCAGTTATTCAGCGGGCACATCAATAGAAGCCGCCCGCCCGGCCTCCATTGGGGATCCCACTTCCAAACAATGTATAACACCCCAACCATACAACATCAGCTTTTCAACAGACTTATGGAAACAAATGCTAAACAGATAATTAATAAATATTTTTTCTTTACCCTAAACTTTTTAATTTCATACTGAACAGCTAAAAACAATGGACCATATATCCTTTATAACAACCTCCAAACTAAACTGAGCAGGAAACAGTGTTAAAGCTTCAAAAAATAATGTTGTTAACATTGTCGACCAGGGCGGGACTGAAACATGCCGTCAGTGTTGCAGGCACACCAACGCTCACTCTTTTAAAAGCTGTCAACACAACTCAGTGTTTGATATAACATGCCTTACAATAATCTATAACACAGCCCACACTGCAAAATAATGTGTAATTAATTGTGTTATAAGATGAGCAGGTTAAAATGTTCTTTAATGCAGTGTGCACCCGAAAACTACAATTATAATATAAAGGGCTGGTTAGGTTACTCTATAATACTTAGACCACAGCAGCGAGTTTTCTGACGACAACCTAAATTAAACCCAAACTTCATAAGTATTACATGAGTTACTTAGTAAATTTTGGAAAATTATGCCATAAGTCACAGATTGTATTAGGCTGTCTGAAGTGCTACCAATAAATAAATGAGTTACTTGTTAAAAGCTGCTGTTCAGTTTTATTTTGAGTTTCAGATATAAAATTACTTATTTTTTTATTTAAATTGATACTCATTTTTACTTTATTGGTTTTATTTTGATTTCAGGGGAATTTTTTTTACCTTATTACGATATTTTTTTTTGTATTGCATTACTAACATTGCATGCTTTATTGAGCCACATGTTATTTTCCTTATTTAGGTTGTTTTGTTTCATTTATAGCTGCTTAAAAAAGAATTAAGTTTATCTTCCTTTCTTATGAAGTGATTAAAAATCATTAGATTTAAATGTAGAAAAACTTCAGTTTAATTTAAAGTTTTAGTTGTTCAGTGTCTTTCACTTTAGCTTCTTTTCAGTTTGTTGGTGTTCTTTTCTGTTACTTTGTTGCTTATTATTTAGTTGTCTTACAAAATCTTTCTTTCTAATGTTATCTGAATAATGTTTAGACTGTTCCACTTGTATGAAAGTTGTCATGTAACTAAAGTTCGACTTGTTGAATTGAACTGTGGTTCAGCAGTAAAGAATTGTGTCTCCTTTTAATTTTTTTTACCATCTGGAGGCGTTGCTGCTGTTGCTGTGAGGTGTTGCAGCTCTCTTTGTCTTTGTGATGAATCATCTGAACGGTTGAAGGTTCGGCCACCATGCTGTACACATCGTCTACGTCCTGCAGGCAGAAAGCAGTGAGGTTTTAACAGCACTTAATCATATGGAAGTTTGGGTTTTGGATAAATATGATCTGTAATAGATTAATAAACATTAATAATTAACATCAATGAATTCATAAACATTTTTAAGAACTGAGGTGTGAGCTTGCCTGAGCTGCAGGGGGTTGTGGCATCTGGCCGCGGGGCTGAGGCTGTGGCAGCATCCTGCTCTGGGCCAGCGGCAGGTTGAGTGGTGGGAGGGGCAAGCTGAAGTTCTGGGGGGTGTCCGGACTCACCTGGCCCCCTCCAGAGGTCTGTCTGTGGGGTGGGGAGATCTTCTGCAGATTGATGGCAGCTTCCACTTTCTGGAACAGGACATTCCCCTGTTTGGTGTCGAATTCAAAATTTCCTTCCCCGGAGTCACACCGCCGCCCCGCCTCAAAGGAGAAAGTGGACTGAAGAGAGCAAAAAAGATCAGACCAGAGGCCGTTTTTCTCTCAGTTAAGCTTTTCTCTTAGCATTTTCTCTCCATGAAGTCCTCAATTAAAGACACGCTGATGTGTGAAACAACACTGTGACGTTTTACGGTAGGTTGTGTCAGACTATTTCCTGGAGCTGAGAATTTGAAAACAGCAAACACATCAAGAATGCATCCTCTGTAATAATCGCCTGTAAAACCACAGCCTTTTCACTTCTTACAACTTTCACGTATGAAGTGAAGCACATGATGTACATTCAGACCTGCTGCTCTGTGAAACTGTCAGCATTAAGTCCAGTTTGGTGTTTGTCTTGAACTTTCGGGCAGGTTTTGTTTATATCATTCAAACTTTGATTTAATTTGAAAAGTTTTGAGATTCACTTCCACTTATCCTGTTCAGGGTCGCGGGGGGGCTGGAGCCTATCCCAGCTGACATGGGGTGAGAGGCAGGGTATACCCTGTATAGGTCACCAGCCTGTCACAGGGCCAACACAGAAAGACAGCCAACCATCCCACCCTCACACCTTTGGGCAATTTAGCGTGGCCAGTCAACCTAACCCCAGTAAGTGCATGTTTTGGACTGTGGGGGGAAACCCACACAGACACAGGGAGAACATGCAAACTCCACACAGAGAAAGAGAGGCCTGGGCCAAGGTAGAATCGAACCCAGGCCTTCCAGATGGTATTCTTAGAGGCAGCAGTGCTAACCACTGTGCTGCCCTGTTCTGAAAATGTAATCAATTTATTTATTTTTGGCAAATGTGAATTCTGTGATTTTTATTATTCTGGCTTTGTGCTGAAAATAAATCTTATATAACTCTTTTCTTCTCTAGCTGAGCACTCAAAGCTCTTTATACAACATGTTTTATATTTACCCATTTAAACACATTCATACAAGCACTGTTTTCTATTTCAGAGTGCTTTCTACCTAATATTCACACTCTGACGGTTGCATTGAAGAGCAACTTGGGGCTCAGCATCTTGCTCAAGGAGCAGTCAGGAATCGAACCACCAACTTTCAGATTAGTAGAAGACCTGAGCCACAGCCACTTAATATTGTAAGGTAAAGACCCTACAATGATTACAGAAAAAATGACCCCCTATGAGCAAGGACTTGGCAACTGTAGGAAGGAAAAACTCCCTTTTAACAGGAAGAAGGTCCAGACAAACTGCTGAAGGTGAAACTGAGCATCAGAGTGGGGAAGAACGGTGACTGGATGTTCCATGGTTGTTGGTGTGAGACAAGCTAGTCTGAGTGGTTTACAAATTGCTGATCTGCTGGCATTTTCCCACACAACCATCTTTGGGGTTGACAGAGAAGGTCTGAAGACCAGAAGATATCCAGCAAGCAGCAGCTCTATGGGAGAAAATAAATTATCGAGGTCAGAGGAGAATGGCCAGACTGCTTTTTGAGCTGATAGGAATGCAACAGGAACTCAGACAACCGCTCGTTCCAATCAGGATGCACAACACATCTAACCATGATGGGCTGGCTGCCGGGCAAGAAACAGGAAACTGAGGCTACAGTTCACACAGGCTCACCAAAACTGGTCAACAGAAGCGTCTGATGAGCCACCGCGTCTGCTGCAAAAAGGGGTCCAACCCAGTACTAGCAAGGTGTACCTAATAAAGTGGCTGGTGACTGTTTATATAATTTTCAAAAATGTATCTTTTTTTGGCAATTCTTTTATTCTGAAAACACATTCTACTTTATTACTGTGAAAATCCTGGTTTAATTCTGAAGCTTCTGACTTTAGTAGGTGTCAGTTTTTGGACACTTTGTGAAAGCATTTTTATCAAGTCCTGCATCATTTTGCTGTGTGTGTGTGTGTGTGTGTGTGTGTGTGTGTGTGTGTGTGTACAAGAGAGAGACACCTTGTCACGTCCAAAGCGCCGCAGGTATCTGTATGGCCAGGTGTACAGAATGTCTCCTGCCTTGTCCAGCAGGTGGAGAGCGTCCATGTCAGCTCGCAGGATGCCATCCCCTTTCAGCCTGCAGCGTTCGGATGCCTCCGTCCTTCGAATGGACACTCTGAAATCATGCACTGAAATAAAAACATAGACTGAATGAGTGTGCATCAGCAGAACAGGACATTATTTGAGAAGAGGGAAGGATAATAAATGCCCTGACTGCTATTGTTTAATCACCTATCCTGTGATTGCCTGTAGGCATCACTGAGTGTCCACCATAAAGTGGCAATATTGCAAAGTGTTTTGTTCTTTTGGTTTTTTTTGCACTTTTTCATATTGAGTACTTATATTATGATGTAAATGTGCAGCTGTGGTTGTCAGTATTCATAAATGCACCAGTGGGAGATGAAATGAAATCGTTTCCTTGGCTCACCTGCATTTTTGTTTATGTTTTAATGACCAAATTTCAGTGATGAACAGAATCATTTGTGTTTATTGTGGGGGAAGCTGAGTGACAGAGCTGTCTCTGAGGACCAAACGCTGAATGCTGAACTGCAGCTAAGTAAGCTCATACTTTTGCTTTAGCGGGAACCTCATTAAACTGCTTCATCCTAATCCTGATGAGGATGAAGGTGAAGATCAAACAAACTTACTTTGCACACAAGTCCTCACATGGTCTGTGACCTCCACACAGGTCCCCACAAGTACACATGTACCCACACAAGTGTGTGTGTGTGTGTGTGTGTGTGTGTCTGCTGCAGGTGTTGAAGGATGTGGGACAACAGTAGCAACTATGGGAGGTGCACATTACAACCTCAGTGATACATAAAATGCTCCAAATGTGGTAAAACTACTGCAGCTGTAAAGTGCTATTTATAGTCCCCTTGCTTATATAATGCTATTTCCTGTCTCTGCTGTTGATCCAAACCACTGTGTTTGAAGATCAGAACTTTATTTACTGTACGTTGTACCGAAACAAAGCTCTCTGGTGCAGAGCAGTCTTACTGATGACACTAACAGGAAACATCAAACAGCACTGTAAAGTTAAAAATAAAAAGCTATCATGCAGTGTTTTTCTACCTCAGAGAATCTGATGTGGCACAAATACCACAACATATCTAATATCTGACCTATATAACAAGACCTGTGGCTGACTCATCCTGAGATCACACTGTCAGGGATGGCTGGATGAGACCCAAAGAAAGCTGCAGACACGGGTCACGTGAGATATCTTAGGAAAAGCTTTTGTGAATCAATAAAATAGTGGTAAGCAAGAGAGTGTATGGAGGTTATAATTTATTTTTAAAAATTTATTCTGCACCTGTTGTTCATTCAGATGTGCAGATACTTTGAACCGGCTTTAAAGGACACGTATCATGCAAAATCCACTTTTTTAGCCCTTAAATACATTGTGTTGTGTACTGTGAGTGTGTAGCAGTGCAGGAAAATTAAATGCATTCTGTCCCAGTGCTGCGTAGATATCTTTATATTCTTTTTGGGTCATATTTTTCAGTCTGTTCAGTTTTCTCTAGTCCCTGTGACGTCTCCTGTCCTCTGACGTCACAGTATTTGCTGTGGTAAACAAGGGCGTGGACATCCGGCTAAACAATCTCGTGAATCCGCCATTTTTTTGGCACAGTGATTCTGTAGTCCAGTTTCGTTATGCCGAAGTTGCACGTAGGTAAGTCAAAATGTTCAGTTGTTGGGTGTATTAACCCACACGATCCCTTACATCACCACCCCACCACCACCCCCCGGCATCAGAGCCTCTTTGAAGTGTTAAAATTCATCACAGCTCTCCCCTGGACCTCCTCCAGCGAACAGGGGACACTCTCCACACACTAACCCGGAGAAGAGGCACTCTGGCCCGGCTTAAATTCATCACAGCTCTCCCCTGGACCTCCTGCAGCGAACAGGGGACACTCTCCACACACTAACCCGGAGAAGAGGCACTCTGGCCCAGCTTAAATTCATCACAGCTCTCCCCTGGAGCTCCTTAGGTGAACGGGGGACACTCTGTGGGAAATGTACCAACATCAGTGGGGAAAATCCTCTGTGTTTGCAATAAGCACTTCAAGGACGAGTGTTTCAGCAACCTCCGCCAGTATAAAAAGGGAACTGCCGAAAAACTTCATCTGATTGAGGGGTCAGTTCCTTCTTTCTTTTGAAAGCACGGCACAGCAAAGCGGTAAACTCCAAATAACGCTAAAATAGCAACAAACTTTATTTTAGACATGAATTGTGTGTGTTGATATGACGTCCTGACCATTGTTTTGATACCAGTAGCATTGTGCCTTTTGCTGTTAGCGCTGTGTGCTAGCTTTTAGCTCCTTGAGGATAAAACTGTACTGCATGTTTTGAATAACTTTATTTGGCTTTGTGTTTGCCGTTTTTGTCTTGTGATTCAGTGACGTTCTCGATGCTGCCGTTAGCTAACTCCTATGTCCAGGCTTTGTTTACTTCATTCATATTGTGAATAAAAAGTTTCTCTGCCGGTAGCTAATCACGTCACTGCTATCAAACTACAAAAATGGCTGAAGGGGTGGAGGAGCCTAAGCAGAGAAGCTCCTCCTCTCCAGCCATGTCCTCCAGCTCATCTGGGAGGACACATGTGCTCGGTGGACGCTGGTGGACCGAGCCCCGGCCATCGAGGCTGTTTGTGAAACTGTCTGTCCGGGAAAAAACTTTAGACAGCCACTCTCACAATGATAGTAATTCTTAAGGACTTGCAACATCTTGGTGTAAACTACAGTGAAAACTCCAAAAATTCAGTCGTCTTTTTCTTCACAGTTTGCAAAGCCATCCAGATGTTCTGGCATGCAGGACAGATGTCTGTCACCCTGCTGTAGGGCCACGATATGTAGGAAGAGGTTGGAGTGGATGGTTGTGAAACATTGTAAACAACTGACAAAAAAAACGTCCTTAAGATTCTACAAAGTTCTGATTTCAACTCAGTGTGATTTTTTTGCTGAGGCAAACCAACTTCTTTCTGAGCCGACTTAACCAGAACAAAGCTTTTCTCCGCTTCATTTTTCAGTTCATTGAAGCTTTTTTAACCAGGATAATCTGACACTTAAGATTAAAATACTCCCTTCCAAGAGTCCAACAAACACAGCAGGGAGCAATCAGGGGCAGCTGCATAGACTAGTAACCCACACACAAATACACACAGCCAAAATAAAAGAGATAAGTATGCTAATGTACAAGTAACAAAGACTAAAACACAAAACAACCAAAGTGCATGAACTTCCACACCAACAGAGCCTGCAGGTCATTTAAAATCAGGTTGAATTCATTCAGATGTGCAGCTCCATCCAGCCGCTGGCTCCAGCAGCAAGGAGCTGCAAAGCTCGACACTTTTTCTGTATCCACTGAGAAGGAATGAGTCTGGAGACTGAAGACAAAAACCCCCTGCACTTTTCTCATGAGTGACATCAATAGCTTCTAAAAAAAAAGATATGTTTATTGAGTGTTCCTTCTTTTCTCTTTTTTATTCCACTCTGTTTATACCCCACTCTGTATTTAATCATTAGTTGTTATTAATCTCTGGCTCTCTTCCATAGCATGTCTTTTGTCCTGTCTCAACTGCTTGCTCATGAGGGGGTCATTTTGATTGTAGGGCTTTTACCTTAAAATATAAAGTGCCTTGAGGCGATTGTTTATTGTGATTTGGCACTATAGAAATAAAACTGAATTGAACAGAATCTTGTGTAATAAGAGAGTAGGCCATCAGACCGGAGCATACGATGGTGGGAAAGAGCTTTAAGTTTAGTGCTTCACGATAGAATCCAGTGTATGCGTCACGGTTGGTGCGGCTGGCAAGGCAGGGAAGACCTCAGAGCAGGACAGAAGGCGAGAGCTGAATTTGCACTGAATCTTTATTTACACCTTGAAACTGAGCTGGTCTGGAGCCAGCAACACGAAAACCTGAAAGACTCGAAAACTTGAAACTCAAACAGACGAAAACTGAGGGCTTAAATACACACAAGGAAACAACAGGGAACAACAGGTGAACCAAATGAACCTAATAACAAAGGGGAAGCAAACTGAACACAACACACAAGGAGCACGAGACTACCAAAATAAAACAGGAAGTGACCAACATAACACACACAAACCCAACACAGAAAACATGACAAAGGGGATCAGACATTACACAAAGAACAAAACTGAGAAAACTAAACTATAAGAACACAACCCAAAAATACAACAAAACTGAACTAAACAAAAAGGAACCCAAAACACTGGGCCACCGTCCCAGGACCATGACAGTATGAATAATAGAATAGAAACAACACAGCTCCTTCCCCCTCAGAGGACTGACAGGAACCAATTCTAAAATAAAAGCCCAGTTTCGTGAATGACTTCAGCCAAGAACAATAACAGAAACTGATATTGTATCCTGTGATCCACCGTCACTACTGCTAGCACTGACTAATCTGATCCTGTTAATTACATTTAAATTACAAATAAAACCCTTCCAATGACTGGCCAATAAGTAGCGGTGTATGGACTTTAGTTCTATGTGGAGTCTTCCTCTATTAAACCGCTGGTGTGATTCTGCGTGTACAGTTGAGCTTAAAATAAAGAGCAAACATTCAGTTCAGATTGCTGGTTCACCTCAGTACTTTATATTCACCACCAGCTAAAAAAGAAACCCGACAACCTCAACTGCAGCTCAGGTAGAAACTAGCCAAAGATAAACAGAAGCACAAAGTGTAAAACCAGAAGTACTTTCATCCAAATCTCACACTTGGTTTTCTTTTTTTAAATCTTATTTAACTGGCCGTTATTTCTTCACTTTTGTCACAAATGTATCTAATGGCAGCAGATATGAAAACACTTCATATTGTCATCATTATAAATGCTCAGACTCCTACTCCATGCTATAAATAATCATCACATAAATACATCTCTGCATCACCAGCAGTGCACTTCACACTCAGTGTCTGTCTCACTGACAATAACGAAGGAAATAAAAACTAAAACAAACTAATCACAAACTTGGAGTCATTTTAGTTTCTCATTTAAATTTGAATTCTCATTTCAACAAAATCATTACTACTCCACATTCAAGTTATCGCTATCACGAGGACCTCAGACTTGGAGGTGCGCATTCTCATACCTGTTACGGAACCCCACAAGGGACATTGGGGGGAAAAAAAGAGGAGGAAAAAAGAAAGATGCACTTTTGCGAGCTCTCACAAAAATTTTGAGAGATCCTGAGTTACTTTTGTGAGCTCTTGATTTATTTTTGCGAAATCCCAAGTTACTTTTGAGAGATCCCAAGTTACTTTTGAGAGATCCCAAGTTACTTTTGTGAGATCCCAAGTTACTTGTGCAAGATGTCGCAAATGTTTTTAATTTCAGGCCGTGTGCGTCCGCACTAATCTTGATATGGCAGCGTCCGTCATTCAGCAGTTACTGCTGCCTGTGACCAGACCAAAACTGTACAGGCATGAAGGAATGAACCTGTCTGACTGCCTCGCTCTCACACCATCACTGGTTCAATTGATCGCCACACATGCGCACCCACAGCTCAAGCTTTTATTTTATGAATATGTATGAATATGAATTTCTCCAATGGGTATGTGTCCTCCTTCATTGCAGTTGTTTATGAGGTGAGTAGCTGAGAGGAGAAGGGGGAAGGGGCAGTGTTGTGTGTATTTGTGGCTACAGTATTAAGGTGCTGCCCCGGGCCAGTCAGAGTCCAGACCTCAACCTGACTGAGATGCTGTGCTGAGACCTTCAGATAGGTGTGCATAAATGAATTCTGCAAGCCTCAATAAGCTGAAGCAACGCTGTGAAGAAGAGTGGACTAAAATTCCTCCACAGTAACGTGACAGACTGATAAAGTCACACAGGAAACATCACTGCCACTTATTGCTGCCAAAGGAGGTTCTACAAGCTGCCTTAGACATAAAACAGGAAGCTCACAGGATCTAATAAACTAAGCAAACCTGCTGGAGAGCATTTAAACAGAAATGCAACAAATCAAAGCAGATCAAAACAGGGAAGGTTCCCAGGAAAGGATTTATGGGGGTTCACTGACTGTGTCAAGCTAATTTCCTTATTAAAATTTGCCCATGTGAGCCGTTTGTATTGCCCTGAACCAAAAAAAAACCAGACTGCTGATATTTGCTGCCTTTTGAGTCTTTTCTATCCCTGTAGATCATTTTACTTATAATTTAATTTTTCTCATCAAAGATAGAGCACCAAAGTCACTCAGTTATCAGCCTGCAGTAAGGGAATTGCTGAGTTCCCTTCCTGCACTGCTCTGTGTGAGCTTCTCATTTTAAGGACCTTCAAGAGTTTTTTCTTATCTGAAGCCACACACACATTTTAATTCTCTCTCGCCGCTTTTCTCTGTTATTAAGAAAAACATGAGCCAACAGCAGAGACGAATAACTCAGTTTTAAGACTCTTCAAATTTACATGAAGCTACAAAAATATGAGGGTTGGTCACACTGCTGTATGGTCGAGTCATTAATTTGTATGAGGAACATATTTATGTTCATCTCTGGGGGGAGATAATGATACTATGTTTACCTTTATATCATCTTGAATTGTGCCGCTTTTTGTACCAAAGTTTCCAAACTTTCTTTTTAAATAATTAACAAATATTTAATACTTCTGATGCACCACATGATCCCCAGCAGTTTTTACCTTTCACTTGGCAGGTTGAACTGATCCACTGATAAAAGACATAATGTATTGTTACAGACTGTGAATGAAAGCCTTGATCGGGTAGTAGGACCGGCCCTGCTCTAGAGTCATTAAAAGGATTTGGGTGTTTTAGCTCGCTGGCAGCAGCTTCCTGTTTGTCTTTATCTTGTGGACACATAAAAACATATTCACATCGTCAAAAAAGAAAAAAGGCAGAAGGAGCGAATTTGAAAGGAAAATAGCAAACCCACAAGCAAAGTTAAAAACACTAAAGAAAGTGTTGTTCTGGGGCCTTGAGCTGAGCCGGCCGAGGCTCAGTTCACTGCTGCCCAGATGTCACGCACTTCCTGTTCAGAAACAGCCGAAACAGGAAGTTTGTCCTGTGAAGATAAAAGCTGTGGTCGTCCTGTAGCCGCTGGTCACTGCAGCGATGCAACACCCTGCGACACGCCTCACCACAGCAGGAACCCGCACACACAATTTTCCACTACACAGAGTGTAATCATAGCATCAGAACAAGCTGCAGAACCACAGTGGAAACTGTCAGGACCAATGACGCAAGCGAGGTTCACACAGAGCTGCACAAAGAAAGATTTTAACACAAAACCGTTGATCACATGACTTCCTGCAGCACAAACCAACGCATTTTAAAATAAATCATATTTGTACAAAGGTTTACTATGCATGAAGTCCACTCACTGCAGTCAAAAACTGAACTCAGCTCTGTGATGAAAACACAGTTTTGCTGAGGTGATCTGTTTGCATAGGAAAAAGCTGCAAACTAATACAACGCATTTGCAGCAGAGGCCATCGCCTGCCTCTCTATCGCTCATTCTCTATGCATGCTTCTGCTGGGTCAGATAATCCATGAACACAATGTTAACTTCTACTGTTTTGCAGATGACAGGTTCAAACAGACCTATAAATAAACCCTCCAGTCTTTAGGTTTGTCTCTCTGATGTTAAATGCTGAAATTAGAAACATCCTTTCTCAGACTGATGCTGAAAAGCTAATTCATGCATTTATTACTTCTAGGCTGGACTACTGTAGTTCATTATTATCAGGCTGTCCTAAAAGCTCCCTGAAAAGCCTTCAGCTGATCCAAAATGCTGCAGCTAGAGTACTGACAGGGACTAGAAAGAGAGAGCAGATTTCTCCCATATTGGCTTCTCTTCATTGGCTCCCTGTTAAATCTAGAATAGAATTTAAAATCCTTCTCCTAACATACAAGGTCTTGAATAATCAGGCCCCATCTTATCTCAAAGACCTCATAGTACCGTATCACCCCAATAGAGCACTTCGTTCTCAGACTGCTGGCTTACTTGTGGTTCCTAGAATGAACTGAATTAAATTGAACTGAACTGAATAAGCAGCACCCGGCTGCCACTGTCTAAGGGTGGACTGAGTTTTTCAAAGGAATTCCATAGGTTCACATGGCTGTAAAATATAGTTTTGTTTTGTTTGTTTGTTTTTTTTTTAAAAAAAAGCTATTATGCTTTTATGGATCGACTGCAACCTGTGAAATTTAATGTACATATAATAATGAGTCAAGCCTATAGTTATGGTTGGATCAGGTGACCCTGAAACCCTTCGTTGAGTCACGCTGAAATAGACCTAGGCTGCTGGGGGGTTCCCATGATGCAGTGAGCATTTCTTCTTCACTCATCTCCTTTTCTCTGTTTATACTTCACTCTGTATTTAATCATTATTATTAATCTCTGGCTCTCTTCCACAGCATGTCTTTTGTCCTGTCTCTCTCTCCCCTCAGCCCCAAACCAGTCGCAGCAGATGACTGCCCCTCCCTGAGCCTGGTTCTGCTGGAGGGTTCTTCCTGTTTCTTCCCACGGTTGTCAAGTGCTTGCTCATAGGGTCTTTATTTTATCTTTACTTTTACCTAAAGCACTTTGAGGTGACTGATGTTGTGATTTGGTGCTATAGAAATCTCCCCATAAAAACTGAATTAAACATCATGTTGTACAGTTGTTGTTGTTGTTGTTGTACAGTCATTTTTTTCTCCAACTGAGAAACACTGCAAAAGTTTTTTTTTATTTTGTATTTTTATCTCATTCAGACAAGTAAAAGTTTTCTAATTCCCTCTGATTGGGTCCATCTCCCACTTCCAGCTTGTTCAAAACTCAGCTGCCAGACTTCTGACACATTTAAAGACGCAAAGCCACATCACCTCAGTATACACACCCTACCGGTTAATTGTAGAATCAGTTTTACACAGCAAGTTATTGCTTACTTTTTTTCTTTTTTTTTTTTAAAAAAGTCCCAGGTCATTAAAGAATCTCAAGCATTTATTTAAAAATCCAATAAAGGAGGTGATCTGATATTAAGCTGTGCTTTGAAAAAGATCTATTCTTTGATTTGATCCACAAACAGGTCAGATTATCTGGAACACAAACTTCCAAGAGTTCTGCAAGATATAAGGATTTAAGGATCTAAAACAAACTTTAAAATAGACTCTAAACTGAAACTGGTGAATGAGAGTCACTCTTTCAGCTCCCAGTTCAAAGGTGCTGCTGCTGTAAATGTGCGACAGGCGACATATTAAGACCAACACAGAGCACAGCAGTCAAGTCAATGAAATGAACTCATGGGTGACTGCCTGCAGGTCATTAAGAGACAAATTGTTTCATGTTAGATTGACTAAAATTGCACCTGGATTTCTTAATGTAGATTTAATATGTTAATGTGTTTAAGTTCCAATCAGGGAAGCTATTACTGTTGTTTAGGTTCAGAAGGTTTAAGGACATCCGGGTTTTTGGAGCATGCCTGCAGAAATTTTTAGTTGTTGGACTTGTGAATAAAACCATATCATCTGCATAGCGTGAAAAAGGGCAGTGCTTTCTAAACAAAGATCCTAATGGAAGCAGGTAAGCAAGAAAGAGGACTATCCCAGTGTCAGGGGAGTGGGTGAGGTCCATTGAGAAACTTCTGTTCACTAAGTAAGATGGAAACCATCTGAGTGCCTCGGGTCTACGATGTGAAAATCAGCAGTTAAACAGAGAAACCATCATCACAGAATCCCTTGTCTCAAGTGATGATAAGATGTTATGAAAACCCTGTAAAAGAGCAGACTCTGCGACTGAAAGGCCTGAAACTACACAAAACACACAGCCATGAACCTAGGCTTGAACATATGGAATGACTTCATGAGGATCAAGGCGTGTGGAGAAAAAGTGGTGGCTTCATTTAAACAGTAATCAAAAATTTCTCGACGCTCAACCATTGAAAAATTTCTGAGTTTGACAGCAATAACTCGGCAGAACTTTCCCAGACTTTCTGAACTGTTTTTCCTAATTAAACTGGGTGTTCATGTTCATTTTCCCACTCGGAAATGAGGTTTTCTGATTATTCCAACACTGAGTGAACGAGGATGACATGAGAAGGAGCGTAGCTCAGCATCACGCCAGGAACCAGATCAGCTTGTGTTGTAACCAAAGGACTTAAGATGTGAAGCCTCTAGTTTCAGTTACTTCCCTCTCTCTCTCTCTCTGTGTGTGTGTGTGTGTGTGTGTGTGTGTGTGTGTGTGTGTGTGTGTGTGTGTGTGTGTGTGTGTGTGTGTGTGTGTGTGTTGCAGCAGCTGAATGTGTCATTTCGGTTGCAGGCTGCTCGGTATCCTTAGCCACAGAGGGAAAAAAGAGAGGAGGAAGTGAGGTTTTGCTGAAGGTGCAACAGAGGAAGTCCTGACAGAAGGTCACACTGAAAAAACTGCTGTAAAAGCTCGATGAACACCACAAGAAGAAGGAGGAGGAGCAGATTTTAGAAAGCTGAGTGTCTGCGGTGTGTTATTTATTTATGCTTTTTGGTTTGTCCCATTTTTGTTCTTTTTTATGATTGTCCTTTTCTACACACATAAAAAGAAGCAGATTTTTAGCAAAGTATTGCACAACAACCAAAAAAATAAGTTCAGAATAAAGCTACAAAACACACTGAAACATAAAAATTATGTTTCAGTACAATTTAAACAATCCACATGAGGTTCCACATTCTTCCAGAACAGTCACCACAAGTGTGAGTCATCTGCATAGAGAGGAAACTACATGTTTTTTATAAACTGAACTCACGGGGAGAAAAAGACGGAGCTGAGAATGGACCCCTAGGGACCCTGCCTGCTTCAGTCAGTTAACATTTAAACCATCCTTTCATTGCAACACAGCGCTACAACCAAGAGACAAGCAATCAATGAAAGGTAATTTCAAACTTTAAAGGTGCAGTCTCTGCACTGTGATGTGCTTTAAAACCACTGAAATACTTGCAGTAATTTGTTTTCTTGAACAGAGTTTTTAATCCTAAAGGACTTCCTCCTCTGTGTCTGTTAATGGCTTCAGCAAAAAACATTTAAATATACATGTTTGAATGACAGAATCACCTGATTCCATCATCGCCAAGACAGAAACTGTTGGTTTAAACCAAGGTGAAAAAGAGCAGACGGACAGGTGGACAGACCTGTCTCTCTGCCGCTGTACAGCGAGTTGTCCTCCATTCCTTCATCTTCATCAACTCTGTTTCCTCTCTGCAGGCTGCCTCTCTTCATGCCCGGATCTGTCCAGTTCATCTGCACATTCAGGAGAATCAACCCGTTAGAGCCGCAGCACACGGCCGTTTTCATCACTGATCATTCAAACATCTTGATTTGTACGACCAACACGAAAAATATTTCAAACATTGGCGCATCTTAAAAAACTGCCTCCTGCAGGTTCTTTATGAACTGTGGGAGCTTCAGAGTTCACTGGGTTTAAATAAAGTTTGCACAAACAGAACGAGCTTCTAATAGCAGCAGCACAAAAATAGCACTTTCACTGGTCAACAAGTTAAAAGACTTAAAAAATAAAAAAGCTGGCATGTGTTCATTCTCAAGGAAGGCTTTGTCAGGTTAAACAATGCTGTGCAGTGAGTCACAGCAGCTATAGTGTTCATAGAAACAGAGGCCCTCAGAGGTTACATTTATATATCTGTTTTCCAAAAGTAATTGAATCCAGGAAGTTTTCTTGCTCGAATATTTTCCAAGATAAAAGTCTTTTTTGATCTGTAAAGCTCCATTTTATTTGAAGCTGTCACAGGAGGACAGATGATGTTCAAACCTGAAAACAAAAGGCTTTGTTCCTTGAAAAGTGGGTCAGACCTGTTCATCAGCAGCAGCGTGCATTTAAATCCTCACTGCACACAGTGGCTCAAAATGTAGGCAACACACCAGGGCGGTGGGTTATAGCTTAGTAATAACGCCAAGCAAAATGATCAGACTCAGACTGAGACTCAGCTTTATTGAACGACATGTAGTTTCTCAGGTCTCAGTGTAGGCCAAACATAGGATTTATAGTAATATATTATAGTGTAGGAATAAATAAAATAAAATTTGAATAAGTACAGAAAAATAAATAATAAATAAAAAGAAAGCTAAATTAGGATAAGTAAAAATAGAATAAAAACACACCAAACTAAACAAAAACTAAACGCAGCTGCAGCAGCATTCTACTATAGCAGAAACAACCTGAAACCTGAGGTTCAGTGGTGAATAACAAATAGAAGCTAAATAACAGGATGGAATTTATTTATTTATAAATTCTAATTAGAGCTGGAAGCTGTAGATTTGTCCAGATATTAATGACGCCCTTTTACTGAGACTTTAATCCATGATATAAAGTTTACTGGGTTTTTTTATATGTATTTTTTATCATAATGTGTACTTACTCTGATATTGTGATGGTGCGCAGTGGTTTGTGGAGGCCACATGTTAAACCCTGGTTTAAACTCTGGCTTAATGGCTGTCACATGATGTTTTTGGTTTCTTTTGTTTTTTGTTCCAGGTTTTTTGTTGCATATTTGGGAGAGAGGGCAGAGTGCTAATTAATAATGCTAGCTAGCTTTGTTATCGTAGACTGTACATGCATCACACAGACTGTGATACCTGTTAATCAGTAACATCCAATTAAAATCCTCAGATTTCACTCAGTAAACTGGAGCTCAGCCTTCTGGACTGTCTGTTAGTCCAATAAAGCCAACAGCAGCCATATTAATGGTCAGATAGCTGCATTAATAATGCTCCAAACGGCTCCAACAGCACCAACACGGTCCAGAGGTCCAGTTCAGGGACTCCAGTTAGCTGAGGTGAAGCCTAGCAGACAGTTAGCATCTACTGTACAGCCGCCTGCCTCACCATCCACCTGTCAGTCAAAGAGGCCACACTCCTAGTAATGCAAACAGGTGAGTTATAAAAACATCCTCCCCCCTACAGCTGTTAAGAAGGGGGAATTTAGCTCCAGAGACCAAAGCAGTTTCTGTAGATGACTACTTTTCCATGTGTTTCTGTTTTCCTCCTCCCAGAAGCTGCACTCTGATTGGCTCTTTGTGTGAGGACTGTATTTCCTGTCACACAGAGCCTGAAAGAGGAAGTCCAGCTGTGCGTCAGGACGGTCAGCTGTCTGCCATCGTGCAGCTATTTATGCCCACAGCATCAGCGTGCAGCAGTACGCAGCAGATGGCCGCTCCTCTCTTGTTTGTCAGTCCCTCATCGGCCCTCGGTGAATAAATGCAGACCATCTTCCGTTCGGCCTCTGACGCAGCGTATGTTGTTCCCTCTGTTTGTTGTTCACGAGCGGCCCCGTGTTTCTCTTTTCCCTTCATCAGTCATTCTGCCTGCAGCCCACTGCCACACCTCTACACTCCACACCCTGACTGGTTCCTGCCCGTCACTGACATAACTGTCACCACACTTCAGCTGCATCTCACTCCTCTTTCATGCTTTATTCCTGTCAGTTTTTGTGTGTTGTGTGTCCTGGTGTAGCATCTGAAACAAGCTGTCCATATTATTTTCATTGTTCTTTGTGATAAAGCAGTAAGTACAGTTGTGTTATTCTTCAACAGCAACAGAAAGGCTGTTGACCAAATGGCATGTGATGAAGCGTGAACAGACAAAGACCTTAACACATTTCACAGTGAGCGGCTCGGGTTAGGGTTAAGCTCAGAGTTGGGGTACAGCTGGCAAAATGCATGTAATGGTCCTGGGCCGGTGGCCCAGTGTTTTGTGTTCTTTTTGTGGTATTCTGTTTTTGGTTATAGTTATCATTATTTGGTGGTTATTCTGATTTCCCTGTGTTCTGGTCTTCCTGTGTCTGTGTTTCTCTTTGTGTCTGTCTCCTCGTGTCTCGACCTGTCCTCTGTGTGCCGGTCCTCCGTGGTGTTAAGTCTGCGTGTACCGTGTTAGGTTACTTCCTGTTTTGTTTTGACAGTCTCATGTTCCCTGTACTTTGCATTTAGTTTTGCTTCCCCTGCGTCATTAGTTAATTTGTTTCACCTATTGTGCCCTGCTGTTTCCACTTGGCCCGATTACTTAGTGTGTGTATTTAAGCCCTCAGTTTTTCTCTGTTCTTTGTTGCATCATTGTCGATGATCCCTGTGTGTCACTCTGCCCTTAGAGTTTAGTTCTTTCACCTGACCAGCCCAGTTATTTGTATTTAGTGTTTCATGTCATTTTCCTTCAATAAAACACCTTTAAGTTCAATTCTTTCTCTGAGTCCTGCATTCTGGGTCCCCCCCTCTTTCAGCCACACAGCAACACCACAACAATGCAAACATGCATAGTTTTAATCAAAAGCCATTTCATCCCTTTATGCTGTGCTAGCATAAGTTTTCCTAAACTTATATTTTGTTTCCCTGTAGTTTCAGACTAATTAAAGGGGATTATTTTGCTAGCCCTCTGAAATAGACAGTTTTATGGTACTGTATCCTACTTAACTGGCACCTAATTCACATGAAAATGGCAGTGAATCACTCGCTGTGTTACAGGAGACGTAAAGCAGGGTGTCGTCAGCATGTCTGTGGCGAGAATGACGGAGGAGCTGTTTAGATTAAAAGTGGCCCTAAAACTGATTCTTGAGGAACACCTGCTGTAAAAAGGTCAAACTTGGGGACTCACCGGGTACAAGTTACCAAACAAACTAGCACCATTCTCCTCACGTAAAACTCAAGTAGAAATACTTTAACAGTCAAGAGGTAACCTTTTGCCCCACAGGTATGACAGTAAAGTCTTTGATTGGCTCTAATTAAAGCTGACAAAGAAAATGAAAATTTGGAGAGAGTGGAGAAACTATCTCAGGTTAACAAGAGGATGTTATGACATCGGGATTGAAAAAGTTTGCGGGTGAATATAAATTTCTTAAAAGTAAAATGGAAAATGTTGCACAAATGCATTCACATATGTGATAACTTGTGAAAAACAGGAACTGTATTGCTGCCGTCTGAGACGTGCTTTCAGCCTTTATGTTGCAGTTCCTTTTGCTGTGCGCAGCTACAGGCACCGACTACAATCACTCGTCTTTGGTTTGACTCTGAACAAACTTGCTCAGTCTACTGTGATCGTTCTGGAGTTATGACAATATTTTCCTCTGAATGATCATACATCTGAGGCTAAGGTCTTTGTGAAGGCAGCGCGCCGTGAACCTTCATGCACATGAGCGATCAAACAGCTTTTAGTAAAAGCGGTTCACTGATCGACCTCCAGCCTTCCTGTTGTCTCTGTTCGGTTACAGAAGAGTCCGATTTCACAGTAAGTGACGCTGAATCATCCTGACCTCTCAGCTTCATTCAAGTGGCCAACAACCTTCACATCACCTGGTCAGGAAGACTTTTTTAAGAAACCCACGAGCTAAAAATGACACCTGCAGCAACCCAGGCCAATACACGCTTTATAAAAACTCTCACGCAGGCAAAATGCATGTTCATTCAAAACTAAATGAAACCAGTGGAAAAGTATGAAAAATGATAGGTAACATCTTTTTGTATTCTTCTTTTTAGAATATTTCAGTTTTTATTGTAGTTGTCAGCTAACATAGACTCCTCTGCCTGTCAAAGGGCGTACTGGGACCATAAACCCATCTGGCCTATGGGCTCACTGTCAAATCTCACTCAATAAAACATGAAGTTCAGTTTCCCCGAAGGTCCTGGAGGACCAGGAAGCAGCAGAGCCAGCCCTCACTCAACCGGTTTTTAAAGAACAACCCGGTGACGGCCAAAACAACACCAGGCAAATTCTCACCGTTTGACTTTGAAGGAAACCAAAAGTTTTACAATTAGATCCTATAATCAAGTCCTATATTAAACAAAAAACATATGGAAATATGGTTCATTTGACTTTGTCTTATAATCAGTCATTTTTTATTGATTGCGTATGTTTATTTTAGCTCTCTGCACATTTAGTTTTCTGTAGCTACTGTGAGTTTCATCAAATCACTACTGCTGCTGTGTGTGTGTGTGTGTGTGTGTGTGTGTGTGTGTGTGTGTGTGTGTGTGTGTGTGTGTGTGTGTGTGTCTGTGTGTGTGTGTGTGTGTGTGTGTGTGTGTGTGTGTGTGTGTGTGTGTGTGTGTACCTACAGGGAAGGCGATCTCACACAGTTTCTGTGTCCAGTCGTCCAGCTGGTGCCTGTCGGCAGCAAACACAAAGATCTTCTCCGTGGTCTCCATCAGGAAGGACCCGGTGTCTTTGGGACACCCCTCCATCTCCACCTCCGTCACCCGGATACAGTCCGCCAGACGGATCACCTAGGTGACACAGAGTCTCTTATCACCTGGGTAACAGTGTACATTATTGCTATGTTAACAGAGAAGAAGTGATGGAATCAGAAAATTAATGATGCTGAGCTTACAAAAACTACTGATGGATTGAACTCGACAGGAAGTAAAACAGAGATGCGTGAGACTGCAGGGAGCGCTGCAGGAGAGTCCAGCAAAGTAAAAGAGAAGGATAAAGGGCAGTGGTGCTTCAGGAGGTACGGCAGAGTAAAAGAAAGAACGCAGTAGAGTCCAGTAGAGTCCAGTAGAGTTCACTGCACCTTCTTGTGCTCCTGCTGTTTGCGCAGCGTTTTGTCGTTCTTCTCCACGTTCCCTCCATCTTTGCACTCATAGAACTCCAGTCTGGAAATCGAACAGGAACTCTCTCTGTACAGGACGCACCACACACGCTTCCACTTCTGTAAACACACACATTGCACAGCTCAGTACAGGGAGGAGGTTGCTGACAGTGCAGATAGGAGAGTGAACGTAGCTAATTTGGGATTTTTTTTTCTGTTAAGGATTTAAGAATTAAATTACTGATTTATTAGCTTTGTAATGTATTTATGACATTCTGAACAAACATTAATTGTACACATGAAGATAAAGTGCTAGTTTGTAACGGCTGCTGGTGACCCAAATGGCCCAAAAATGAGAAGTATAGCCGTCTCTGATGTGCAGCTGAATGATCTGCTGTGTGAGCGGGGCTGTGTCAGGGCTGCTGCTGGTACCTTTCCAAACCTCTGCTGCTGGAGGTAGAGCACCCCCTGCTTCCTGATGTCCTCCTCCATGACGACACCGCTGCCCCACCTCTTCTCACCTCGTCTTTCTCTGCTCCACCTTTGTCGATGTTTGCTTCTCTCCTGTCTTGCCTCCTTATATTTCTTCTCCTCCACCTCCCCTCCTTCTCCTCAGAGTCTCCCCTCTGGTTGTTTTCCTTCTACTCCTCTCCTTGTTGGTGGCTTTTGCGACTCCGTCTCCTCTGCGTACTGTTCACGCTGAACTTTGCTGCAGCTTCAAACTTGCGTCTTCTCCTCCGTGCGCCTCTGCTCTCCTCCGGTCTCGTTCTTTGTCTTGTTTTACTTTAAAGGAGCTCGGTTGTTTCAGCGTCTCCTCTGCTCCTTCTGTGGTTCACCTCCTCTTTTCTGCCTCTCTCCTCCCTCCCTCTGTGAGTCTGTGGTATCAGTGTGATGCACAGAGACGTTGAATGTGTCATCTGTGTTTCCTGCCTGTTGCAATGTGTAATGCAGAAGTAACCAACTGCGTGAACCTTTGCCTCGGTACTGCTCTGCTTCCTCATCCTCAGACTCTGTACGTTTAGCTTTAATGAGTCCCTCATGGTAATTTCACCTTCTTCTTTAACTTTTAAAAAAAATTCTTTAACTTTTTAACCACTTGTTCATCTATATGCTGCTACATTGATTTTAAAAGCATCCTTCAGTTGCATGCGCCCCCTGGTGGCAGCCTTCAGCTGACTGTTTCTGTTTTTCTTGACTGGAAACCGTAATCAGTGGTTTCAGTTCAAGATCCGGAACTTTCAGATTTCGTTGCGTTTCTGCCGCGGTTTGTTTTTCTGCATTTTGGAACCTACGCTTTTTAAATTCAGTCTTTTCTCTTAATTTCCAGTCCTGTGTGTTTGTTTGAGGCTGCTATATTTATATAGCACCAAATCACAACGGTTGCTTCAAAGCGCTTTATATTGTTAGGAGAAGTTTCTAGAAAAAACTCCAACGATCCCCTGTGAGCAGCTCAGTGGCAACTGTGGGGAGGAAGAACTCAGTTTTAAGAGGAAGAGACCTCCAAGATAACCAGGATCGGGGAGCAGCCATCAGCTGCAACCAGTTGTGGATGAGGGGAAGAAGAGAAAAGGAGAGCACAAAGAAAAAGAACTGAAGGACTGAATCCATTCTGCTTGTCCTGTTCGGGGTTGCAGGGGGGCTGAAGCCTATCCCAGCTGTCATAGGGCAAGAGGACTGTCGGAGGAAAGCCACGCAGACACAGGGAGAAAATGCAAACATGCAAACTCCACACACAAAGTTCTGGGCCAAGGTGGATTCGAATCCAGACCTTCTAGCTGTGAGGCAGCAGTGCTAACTACCATGCCACTGTGGTGCCCTAAATTCATCCTGAGAGTATAAAAAACTGCTAACCTGAGTGTTCAGAGCAGTCTGCAGCCAGAGCTTTGGGCTCACAGGGATTTCTGCACACACACACCGAGCTCACTGGAACCTTTGGTGATTCTAATACAAACATCTATCATTTTATCAATTTATATATGTCAGAAAATAAAAGAACAAGTAATATTTCTCCTTTAAACTGAGAAAATTCAGCAGAGGAACATAAAACGCACGTGCTGACTTTTGAGTGCAGAGCTGACCCGACTGTCAGTTTGAACTAAAGGAGGACCTCTTGGTGCAGGTGCAGCAGGAAGTTATCTGTTTCAGTTTGTCAGCAGGTGGAGCTGCAGCTGTGATGCAAAGATCAGCGAGGAGATTAAATCCCTCTGCAAGTCAAACAGGGTCATCTTCATCATTTGAACACACATTTAACATCTTTACTTCAGGATGACTTCCACATCTCCAGAGTACTGTATGTGCAGAAGCTGCTCGAGAGTCTGTCTGATTGCAGGTTTCCTTCACTCTCACAGCGATCCGCTGGCATTTGTCTGAACGTCCTCGATTCACTGAAAGCTCGAGCTGCTCACAGACGGTTCAGCAACTGAAGCATTGTGGGAACTGTAGTTCCCAAACACAATCAGCTTAAACTAAATTATATTAAAAACTATTTGCATTTTTTACCAATACATTGCATATAGTTTGAAATTCACACCTTAAGGTGTTGCTGTCACTGCAGTAAATATGTTCGAGTGTAACCAGTTTCCTTCCACTGTGACATAAAAAACTGATCTGATCAGTGATTGGCTGTTGATTTGGGCCCACAGGTGATGATGCTGCTCTGATCTCCAGTAGAGAAATAAAACATTCAGAGAGCAGATTAAAACTTAATTTATTAGACCAGCACAGTACACACAGTACATACAGTACACATAGTACTGCCATCGAGCAGTGCTTCCATTTCCTATGATTAGTACTAATTCAATTTTCATTTAAAATCTACACAGCTGTGCTACTGCTTTCTATCTTCAGTTTTAATCCCAATGAGTCTTTCTGCTCATAAGTCATCATCTTTCAGCAGCTTTTAATTCAGCGGGTCAGATTTCCACTTCCTGTGTCTTCACTGACGGCAGCTTGCTGTAGGTTTGGGTCCAGTAGTCAACGTAGTAAGATCTCAGGTCGTAGCTGCACTCAGAAAATCACAATCACTAGTCTCTGCATCGTCATCGTCGTCTGCACTTTCATCATCACTCAGAGAAAATAAAATACAATAAAACAGATGACAGGTGCAGGTAGAAAAAATAGAAATACCAACCAATTTTGTAGTCCATCATCATGACAAACAGAACAGTAAAAAGAATAGACTCGAGAAAAAGGAAAGTAGAGTAACAGTAGAGTGCAGCATACCTGACGGAGGACTTGGACATCTTGTGGTTGATGGTCATGTAGGGCTGATGGTATTTAGTGAAGGTGGGCCAGGGAACGGGGACACTACTCTCGCCTCTGTTGGGATCTCTGGACAGGAGGACAGCGAGACTCAGTGCTCAGTTATCCCAGTTAATTCCATTCAGACCAGTTCAAACCCGTTTACATCAGTCTGAAACCATTTCAGCAAAGAGTGAATAAAGATATTACTGCCAAACTGAATGAAACATGTGACCACAGTTTTATGAGAGGGTGGAGTTATCAGTCTCAGATTGATACCTGCCAATCAGTAATAAATAAAGTCCTGGAATTTCTCTCGTTAACCCCGCGGCAGCCGGATAATTGTATTTTAACATGGGGGACTGGACGTCAGATGAACTGCAGCTGTCAGAACTGCTGTGTTGAGCTGTGTGTGTGCAGTGCATGCTGGGAGTTTACCCAGTCCTGGCGAAGTTGGTCCAGTACGCGATCATGTACCCGGACAGGTCTCGGTGTCGGGGGAAGTAGACGAGTGGGGTGGAGAACGGTTTACCAAACAGGTACTGCAGGTCCTCTGCGTGCTCCGCCTCCACCCACTTTGGAAAAACAAAGATCCGCGTTTCCATGTTGAACAGGTAGGAGTAGTATTGGCTCCACTGAGGGACGAACAGCACAGGTGGGTTGGATTAATAATGTGTGCCAGATTAATTTCCCAGTTCCCAGCTTGAATTTTCACCAGTTTTGTTATATTTAACCATTTTTTTTATTATTATTATTTTTTAACGCTGATAGAAAGGAAAACATAAAGAACATAAAGATTTTAAGGTAAAGACATTTCAATACAGTGAGGACAGCTGGATTACCTTTGACCTTCTGTTGATGAAGCTGGAGATGAGCTGCTGAAGCTCTTCATCTCTTACCGACTTTGGTTAAAGTTACTTCGGTATTATTCGCTCCACCCGGATTCAAAGCAGAGCTGCAGTTTACGCTCACTGACACCTGAACAATCAGAGCTCACCTGGAGCTGTTGGCGTGCAGCTAAGGGCGATCTGAGTTGGGACCAGGAACAGGAAGTCGGTCTCTATGTCGGCCACGGTCTTCTTTACCAGCGCCTGCTCCTAAGCCGACCCCAGTCAGACGAGTAGACGCTGAAGGCAGAGTCGATGGCAGCATTGCCCTTCTCTTTGGTCAAACCGGCCAGCAGACCCTTCACCTGCTCTCTGAGGAGGAGACGGGAGCTGTTCCACCTGCAGTTGTCTTGTGCCAGGCTGACGGTCGGCAGGAAAACAGGAAGTTTAATAAAGTGCTCAGTGAAGAGCTTTACCACGTGTGAGTGGAATGACTCTTTGACCTGGATGCACTTGTTTGTGCAGTATTTTGATCTCCTCCATCCCCTGCAGTTAATGTTTCTCTCACTAATTTAAAGTGAAACATTTCTTGCTCTTTTCCAGCTCCATCCTTTAACTCCTTTAATCAGAGCACCATGAGCATTCAAACTAACCTTTATTCATCTTGCATTGTCTGTTACTCAGCCTCCGTCTGAGGCTGTGATTCTGTAACCCTATAAATCCATGTGTCATGCATGACTCCCTGACCTCCATTAGCATAATCCGACCTAACTCCTGCCCTCTGGTGAATCATCTGTGTGCTGCAGATCCAAAATGAGTCTTTGCATGACAAATCTCACAGTAGATTCTTATTAATATATCAGTTTGACTATTCATTGTATTGAAGTCACTTGCCTAAATTAAAAATCCAGAGGCTTTAATATGATGTGGGCCCACCCTTTGCAGCTATAACAGCTTCAGCTCTTCTGGGAAGTCTTTCCACAGGTTTAGGAGTGTTTATGGGAATTTCTGACCATTCTTCCAGAAGCACATCTGCTGAGGTCAGACACCGGATGTTGGAGAGAAGGCCTGGCTCACAGTCTCCGCTCTAATCCATCCCAAAGGTGTTCTATCAGGCTGAGGTCAGGACTCTGTGCAGGCCAGTCAGGTTCTTCCACACCAAACTGGCTCATCCATGTCTTTATGGAGCTGCTTTGTGCACTGGTGTGCAGTCGTGTTGGAACAGGAAGGGGCCATCCCCAAACTGTTCCCACAGAGTTGGGAGCATCAAACTGTCCCAAATGGTGGTGAGTGAATACTTTTGGCAATATGATCAATGTTGAAATATATGTAGAAAACTTTGTAGAAGATTTTGTATGAAATAGGATTGAAATCAAAATTTCATTCTCATGAGGACAAACAGTCATTTTCATGATATAAAGTCAAACATAAACTACTAAATATTACAAAATAAAACCACCATCCTTTCAGCCAAAGGGTGTTTGCTCACAAACTGCTGCAGTGTGATGTTAGATTGGGCTTCGTGGGCATGAAAACCTACGTAGAAATCATGTTTATCATCGGCGATCGAAGTGAAAGGCCTGCGTAGCAGCCGTCCTGCAGGGCTGCGTTTTATTTCAAAATAAAAGTCTGTGGTGCGCCTGAACTCACACAGATGTGACGTGCTCTTTTCCATTGATGGAAGGAACATCGACCCCGAGCGAAAATGTGTCCATCCATGCTGTTGACCCCGGCCATGTAATCGAACTGCGCCGCATTGTGAAACAGCCGACTAGGATCGTCCGGGATGAAATCACCGTCCACCACTGGAGCAAGTTCGAGAAGATCCATGACCGTGCCTGCAGTGAGACCAGAAAGAGTTTTCTAACTTCATAAAATCACAAATCTGAGCTTTCACCACTCCCTGAGTTCAGTCTTCCAGGCAGCACCTCCTGAACAAACTGCACAAGCACAAACTCAGCACATGATGCTTCTCTGACCTTTGCCCAAAATTAGCAGCACATCAATTTTCCCCGCCATGGTCAGACCGACCGGGTCGCTCATCTTCAGACAGGTTATCATCTCGTCCTCGTTGCTTCGCCAACAGCCGACCTTCCGAGCGATCTGCAGAAACAGAAGCGGCCTCAGACCGAATGTTTTTACTGTGGGATTCAGGATTCCTGCTGGTCCTCAGACTGCGGTCTGCACTACACAGACTGAATATCCAGTTTGAGACGAGGAACGGAACCATGTCCTTTCTTTAAAATTTTTGACCAGAATGGGAAACAGAAACTCTGGAGGGAAACAAACGCACCCTCAGGAGGAACAGGTAAAACTAGGATCATAAAACAGATTCATCTTTAATGCTTAACAAGAGTTCCTGTAATTAGCAAGGTTTGCAAAAAATCTAAACTAGAAGTCGATGTGAAAAAAGCTTTTTACTTCATCAAAATAAAAATTAAAACTGGACTTCCGGAAAAAGATGAGAACTAACTGAAGATGTTCTGACCTAACTAAATTAAATTTAGTCCGTTTGGTCACATGTGTTCTCACAGCCAGCCTGATGAGGCTTTCCTGAGACCTGGATGTCTTCGGGACTCTGCTGATTTCAAAAGCTTCTGAGTTTTTGTTCTGCACCGAGTTTCTGAAATCTTGCCTCCGCCTCTGCCCTTCATATAACATATATAATGATTAAAAGATTCAAACTAAACTAAAACAAGAAAACCTGCTCTGCAAATGGACTGAAACTAAACAAAAAGCCAAAAAGAAATAAAAATAAAAGCATCGTATAAATTACTTAGAAAAGTGTTTCTGTTCTCAGGATACAGACATCTGTATGTAGAGTACATTAAATATAACTTTCAGCTGTATATATAAAATGAGAAGCTGCTGTTGGTGGAAGCTGCAGATGATTGGTGGACCTTCTTGGTGAGAGCCATGGGGTTCCTCTGCAGAGCCCAGGGACCTGAGCGCCACCCCGCACTGTGTGATCGCTCTGCGGAATAACCCTTTACTGTAGGGAGACAGCATCTGAGACAGACAGGACAAAACGGAGCATGAGTGGGATTATTCAGGTGTGTCCCTGACTATACCTGCAAACCAACTAAGACCAACACCTCCCAATAATCCAAACTGAAACTCACCTTCAGCACAAACAAATGATGAACACATAAAACTGACGGTTAAAATTAAGACTAAGGAGACATTATGACAAAATGTTTATTTGCAGACAGCATCCAGATGTGGAACACATTCACTAATAATTTGGCATTTATGCTTTTCTTCTCAATGGCCCACATTTAAAATACCTTCAACTTTGCCAAAAATGGCCCACATTTTTCTTTTGAAACCACAGCATCCTGGGCTGAAACACTGAAGCTCTAAAGGTGCTAGTTCCTCTGATGGCCAGCAGAGGCGCCACAGTGAGTCAGTTCCCATAGACCCCCCATGTTAAAACTCTAGCAGAAATCAACATGTTTACAGCCTGATACAGAAACTGCTTTGGTCTCCGTAGATAATTTCCCCCTTCATAACAGATGTACAGGGAGCGATGTTTCTAACTCACCTGTTTAATTAAGTTTGCATTATTAGGGGTGTGGCCTCTTCTGACTGACAGGTGGATGGTGGCACAGGCGGCTGTAGCTGCTAGCTGTCTGCTAGGCTTCCCCTCAGCTAACTGGAGTCCCTGAACTTGACGTGTGGACCATGTTTGTGCCGTTGGAGCATTTTTAATGCAGTTATCTGACCAATAATATGGCTGCTGTGCGCTTCATTGGTATTTTTGTCTTATGATTTTGAGCTTCTAAAATGCTTCAGTCTCAGGTTAAGGATCATTCTTGACTGAACATTTATGTATTTATTTATTGTTGTATTTACTTTGTAGTATTTTTATTGCTCAGTGCTTCTGTTGTTGCAGTGTGGTTGCAACACAGTGTGACTCATTCAAACATGCACTGACTGGTGTGTAGCTTAAATATAAAATTAATAATCTCATATCTAGTTTTTTCCTTTTTGGCAGAAATGGGCTTCCATACATTGATTTTTGAACTAAAATGTATAAAATGTTATTGAAAACATACCCTAGTTAATACCTTTCTGTAAATCCCAGCCTTCAGCCTTACAGTGATGTTTTCTGCTTCTGTTTCAGACTCCATTTTCCTGGTTTTGCCAGGTAACAAAGACCTGAATTTTATTTGTTTTATGACCTCCCTGAGCTTCCTGTTGGCAGCTATGTTTTAACCTCTGACCTGGAAGCTGACACTGGCGGCTCCGGCCGATTGGCCAAAGATGGTGATGTTGTAGGGGTTTCCTCCGAATGCTGCGATGTTCCTATTTATCCAGGAGATGGCGGCATGCTGGTCCCAAAGACCATAGTTACCTGAGAGAGAGAGAGGACGTCACCTGGTTACTGCTTTAGCACCAAAAGCTGTACCTCAGAGTGTTATACATGCAGTGCAGCCCCCCATAACATGAAACCTTGTGGATGCCTTTTTGCTTCCAAAACAGCTCTGACCGAGCTTGGACTTCACTTTTTATTTTATTCACAATGGAAAATCAAAAACATATGAAATGTATAAACTGAAGAAATGAACCGTTTAATAAAAATATGAGCTCATTCTGAATTTGATGGTAGCCACAGGTCTCTAAAGGCTGCTACAGGTCCATGTTTCCCACTGTGCAGCACCCCCTCTACTTTAACGGCAGTCTGTAAACCTCTGGGAACCGAGGAGAGCAGCTACTGGACTGGGTCTGCTTTGTCCTGCGTTTGGTTCCTGAGGCTCCAAATGTTCTCAGCTGGCTGATGCAGGCCAGTTCAACGCCCTGACTCTGCTACTACGAAGCTGTGCTGCTGGAATAGATGCAGTATGCGGTTTAGCATCATCCTGCTGAAATATGAAGGCCTTCCCTGATGAAGACATTGTCTGGACAGGAGCACATGCTGCTCTGAAACCTGTGTATACCTTTCAGCACTGAAGGAGCCTTTCCAGATGTGCCAGCTGCCAGTTCCACTGATACACCCTCAAACCATCAAAGATGCAGGCTTTGAACTGAGCGCTGATAACAGTTCTTCTGCTCTTTAGTCCGGAGGATGTGTTTGGGCCCATCAGTTTCCACTGTGCCTCAGTCCATTAGCTCAGAGAAGACGACGCTGTTTCTGGATCATGTTCACAGATGGCTTCTTTTTTAAGCTGCATGTGTGGATGGCACGCTGAGCTTTGCTCAGTGATTTCTCAAAATGTTCCTGAGCCCATGCAGTGATTTTCAGGACAGAATCAGACCTGTTTGTATCTGAACTACTACCTGAGGGCCTGAAGATTATGGATTTACAGCCTCGTTCCTGCACCAGATTCTCTAAGTCTACTCATCATCTACTCTGCTGTAGATGATGAGATAGTCAAAAGCCTTCTTAGTTTTACTTTGAGGAACAGGACATGTTTGTATGACCTGATGAGAACCAGGAGACCCAGGTGACCCTATGTACCTTCCAAGGTTATTATCATTAACAAAAGCAAACAAAATAAGGAAAACTGAAACTGAAAATACATTTCTATTAACTAAAATAAATAAAAACAATAATTAAAAGGAAAAAATTATTACTCACTGAAACTATTGTGGGTTTACAAAACTAACTAAAACTAAGTGAAATTATAGATAAAATGACCTTCGTTTTCGTGTTTGTCATTTTATTTAAAAGCCTTGTGGAGTGATACGAAATCATTTTTTCCCACTGTAGCAGTTGTAACTGGGAGCGCCCTCCAGAAACAGTATGTTTGCGTGTGCGTGTGTGTTCACCGCGCTGGTCCACAAAGGGCAGCGGTCTGCCGAGTCCTATATGGAGTTGCTTTGAGTACGATAGCGAGACAGAAGTGAGTGTCTTGTTGTGGATGATGGCAAAATGTGCGTAACAGTTCTCAAGCATTCTCAAGTCTACCTGAGAAACATGCACAGGGCGGCTACAGAAACCACTCTGAACCTCTCCAGTAATCTATGACATAACGTGATGTCCACCTCCCAAGACATGTAACTGCATGTCGGATCCACGCTGTCCGCAATGTTGTGATTAACCTGTTTAGCACTGCCGAGTCCTCTTGTGCATTTCCGGCTACTTTTTGCAGCAGGGATAATTATAAAAGCATCAACTTAAGGAGTCCCAAATGTCAGCAAATTCCTGGAGGGAGACTGCTGAAACTATCGGAATGGACGTGAGGGAATGAACAAAGTGAAAAAACAGGGACAAATATGTTTGCAGCCCAAAACCTGAGCGCGAGGACCAAAGAGGGGAAAAAGTCCCAGCTGGCACCGCATGTGAAACACCAGCACACAACCTCAAGGTAATTAACACACATAATCCAGCCACATAAGCAAAAACTTCTGTACAGAGGCCCCACAAAGACCCAGCGCGGAAGTCTAATTAGCGAGCATCTAACCAAGCTAGCTCCCTGAGCAGCTCCAAAACATTGTCAAATATTCGCTGTGTTCTGATGTTATACACCACATGTAGGTGTTGTTAATCTGCTGCACTGACGCTGAAGTTTATTGTAGAGTTTATTTGTTTTTCTTTGTTTCTCCCTGTTGATGTTCATGAGTGTCCTTAATATTACACACATTTAGCATGTAATGCTGCTGTGGTTGTGCTTGTGGTTGTTGTGATTGTTGAACAGTGGGTTGTTGAATACAATTTTTTCATCAAGTTTCTATTACACAATAGTCACTCTTGCACTTTGAATCTTGCACCTGACAAAGTATGAAAAAACTAAAACTAACAAAAACTAAACTAAGCATTAAACCAAAACTACAAACTAATAAAAACAAGTAAAACCACTCCAAAAACTAACTAAACCTAACTGAATTAGAGAAAAAAATAATTAAAACTAAATAAAACTAAACTACAGTAAAAATCATCTAAGTCAGATTCCAATGGCCCATGGACTCATAAAAAATCCATCTTATGTGTAAGTCGCAAATTTTATAATCTCATATTTTTGCTAGTCAGTGTGAGTTTGTAGCTCATGCTTGACTCCTACGCTGGCCATGATTGTCTCTGGTGAAATGAACTTATTCACTCAGTGCCGCCAATCCAGCTGTCACATGACTGTACAGACAGTCAAGTGATCTCCAGGTGTTGTTAGTGTGTGTAGGTGTGCATGAACAAGCTGATGCATGGAGTTTGCACAGATCGTACATATTGGACGTGGGCGTGACGGGAGCTGAGGAAGGCTTTAGTGCTACACTCATCCGACTTATGCAATCACATTTAACTGGAAATGTATTAAAATGGGATCAGATTTTTCATCTGAGGTAGGCAAAAATCCAACTTTTATGATCTGACTTGGGAGATGATTTTTACTGGAATTAACGTTAAGAACAATTGGGACCTGCAGAAGCCATCCGACTAGAGCGAAAATCTGATTTGTGCGACTTTGACTTTTACTGTACAATGTAAAAAAGTAGAGCATGGAAAGAGTTGTGCAAGAACCATAATTGTCAAGTGCCATAAAACACATCATGTGTCTTATAGCATATTTTCCATTATCTTTAGTTATGAATGCACAACAACCAGTGGGAAAAGGAAATGAATGGGAGTGGGGATGGCTGGGTAGGCAATTTATTTTAGGCTGTAACATTTCTACATTAATGTCTACAAAGGGCCAGACCTTAAATCATCAATGATATTCAAAACCAAAGGAACCCAGTCAGTGCAGTCATATCACCCTTACTTGAACAAATTTGTAAAAATGTTTTAGCTGAAATTTAAAAAAATATTTAGAAAAAAATTAATTAAATAAAAATGTACAACAAATGCATTTAAGAGTAAGCTGCATCAACACTGAAAACGACATGGTGACCACAGGAAGTGAAAGACAATCTACAATCTACAGGTGACAGAAAGTGGGCGGGACTCAAGATAAACTATTCTCAACTTCCAGGGTCCCTCCGGATGAGCTGGTGGATGTGGCTGGGGAATAGGGATACCTGGGCTTCTCTACTTAGGCTGCTGCCCCGACGACCCGGCCCCAGATAAGCAGAAGAGGATGGATGGATGGATGGATGGATGGATGGATGGATGGATGGATGGAACTTCCAGGGAGCGACTGAAGCGACTGCCAGTGAGACCACTGACTGACATCTGACCTTATAGTGACTACAGTAGAGGGTTGCCTAGGCAAGTTTTTTCATACTTTGTCAGGTGCAAGCTTAGAACGTCTGCAAGCGACCAACTGTCAGCCTCAAAAGCTGCGTTTCCGTATCTACTCAGCGCAACTCACCACTGTCGTGTTGTGTTTCCATTGCAACTGAGGACCACCACAGTGTGGGTGGAGTTGATATAACAGTGTTGGCAGTAGTGTTTTGATGTAATTTGTATGTGTCTCAAAACACAACACAATGGATGAGATAGAGGCAAGCTAACGCCAGTTTAATATCATCATCATAGCATAACCCTATAGCGCCGAACATGTCATAATCGACTCAGTGTACTTCAAAAGTGCCGCCGTTCACGGACTTCCGGCAACAATTAACGTAATAACACCACAGTAATCCCCTATGTTGGTTGTGAAGTGCAGTTTCTCGACTTTCAGAAACCGTTTGAATTTTTCCGATAAGACAAAAGGTCACGCTATTACGGTAATTCAAAGTTCCTTTGATCAGCCACCTCAGGCTCTGTGTTAACCAGCTGTTCACGGCTTGTAGGGGCAGGTAACGGTGGTTCAGCGGCGATTGCCCGGCAGTACAGGGCTATAATATGAATGTTGTGTGTGCATTTCAGATAGCTCTCATGTTGCAAAACTACCACTGCAAACTGTCGGCCTGTGCATTCAACCCATGCTTTGCATGCCTCCATTTTCTTGCTGTCGGGTTTTGAAAATGGCACAGTTGATTCTGGTGAAGGAGTTGCTCTCATGACTCAACTAGTGATGACACTCCCTGGCCAATCAGTGGCATGCTGTTCTTCCACGTCACATTTTTGGATGTCCTCGGATTGCTTGGAACTCTGGCTGAGTGACTATGGAAAAAGTACCTCCTACCTGGTACAAGGTACTAATGGAAACGCCTTATGCCTTACTCAGTGCGGGTCGAATCAACCCGCGCTAAGTAATTACTAATGAAAACGTGGCTAAAGAGCCCCGTAACCAACTCCTCTAAAGTGTGAACTTCCCCAGCTTTGGCCAAAGAGCAGACTAAACCATAAATAAATATACATTTTCACCTGTATGCAGATGATGTGCTGGTATATATACCCCCATTATATTATATTCCTTTGCAGTATGCACATTAGAATATAACATACATCCTTAATGAGTAAGTAAATCGGAGAGAATCTGCCCTGCTAAACTACACTTAAGTACTAAGTTGAAGGCAACTGAACTTCTTATCAAGTTCATGAAGATGTTTCACATCCCATCTGAGAGACTTCTTCAGTTCTAATAGTCCCAGGCATTTAACCTGGGGTTGTCTTCTTGGCAGTGGTCCTGAGACTTATTGACCCATCCTGCCTTCACATGAGACTCTCAAGAACCCTTCACAGTTGACAGCCACACTGGAGGTAAATACTTGGGTCTCACCATCAGCTATTTAAGAAATCTCAGATGGGAGGTGAAACAACTTCATGAAGTCCAGTTGCCTTCAAGTCAAATGCTTAAGACTACCAACTGAGAGGTCCTACTAACACCTGGTTTACTTACCCACTATTTTTACCATTTTACTTTACATTTGAATGTTGTAAATACGCTCTGTGAGACAGTATTATTGTGCACATAAAGTCAGCGTGTCATTATTGTTCTGGTCAGACCTGGCAGTCGGGAGTCTCCGGTGCTGAGGAAACCCAGGGTACCAACTCTGTAGTTAACTGTCACAACGATGACCTTGCCCCTGTCGGCCATCTCTTTCCCATCATAAAGAGAGTCTCCGAGGATCGCCAGATCATTGGATGCCCCCAACAGGAAGGCTCCGCCGAACAGATACACCATCACAGGAAGGTTGGTGGACACTGGAGGCAAACAGGAACATCTGAGAGTTAGGGTCAGATCTTCTAAAGGCACCAAAAAAAAAAAATCCTAAAAAACCTTTGACAATCTAACACTGTAAGACACGAAAGAAGATCTTTCCTTAAGTAGGCTGGCTAAATGTTAGCACAAAGCTGACATTTACACAAAGTGGGTGAAAAACAGTCCCTTGCAGGGTTCCGTACTTAGTAAATCTGCCCTTTAGCATTTTATTCAATGAATTGCAGTTCCTCTAATGTCCACTAGCTGCTGCTGTGATCAAACTCAGACTGTGGTGAAGCAAAGATGAAAAACCTCTATGACGTCTGTCTGCTGGAGAGCATTGAAAAAATGTTTAATTGGTCATATTTTCTGATCTCAAAGAGGACGCCTGTTTAGGTATATATGATTAAAAGGTGTGTGCTACCTACATGAACTTCCCTGCGGAACAAAGATGTTCAGGTAGAGACAGTCCTCGCTGCCCTGGGTTTTTGTCTGCAGCAGCGTCACCTGCAGGCAGCGATCGCGATACTTTGTAGCCTTCAGAATTCCTGGAAACAAAGAAATCACCTGAATTACAGTTTATTTATTTCAGATAAATAAACGTGAGCTGCAGCCATGTGACTGACTCACCGCTCCAGCCAGGATGAGGTTTTGGTTTCTCCCACTTTCCAGGGACATCAGCGAAGGGGATGCCTTTAAAGACATCAACGGTCCTGAAGAGACTCAATCTGTGACTCTCTCCCTCCACCAGGCCACCCTCCGTCTCCACCACACCCAGCTACACACGCACGCACGCACACAGACACACACACACACACAAATACTGGTGTGAGAATTATTAATCAGGTCTTCAGCTCTGTAATCGTTGATATACAGTGATGGCAGACTCTTTTTTTATGTTTATACAACTTGATCTAATCTAAACGTTGAATATAAATGTTAATAAATGCAGAAAAAATAAAATAAAATAAAAAACTCACCTTTGCAGCTGAGACTGAGTTGAGCCCGACTCCGAGCAGAATCACTAACAGAAGCATCACCTGTCTGCACGCTCACCTGAGTGTCAGCCGTCTGCAGCTCCTGCTACTTTTTAAACTCTGCCTGAAGCCTCTTATCTCCAACACCTGCTGCTGGTGCCATTTTTCCTCTTCCTATCAGGTACCTGTGGGAGGGTGGGTATATGTGTAGAATGGGAGGCAGAGCCTTCAGCTTTCAGGCCCCTCTTCTGTGGAACCAGCTCCCAGCTTGGATTCAGGAGACAGACACCCTCTCTATTTTTAAGATTAGGCTTAAAACTTTCCTTTATGATCAAGCTTATAGTTAGGGCTGGATCAGGTGACCCTGAACCCTCCCTTAGTTTTTTTTTAGTGTATTCGGTTCATCATGCCAGACAAAAGAAAACCTACCATAACTTGGCATAAGAAACCAGGACTGCACAAATGTGTGAACGCTTATTTCCGTTGTGGTCCCAGAAAGCAACCGACAACAACAATGAAGAAACCCATAAAACATACACAGTTACAAAAACTAAAAATAAATAAAAATATCTTGCTCTTGACACAACAACTTATTCAAAAGTACCTTTTTGTAGCTTTCTTAAAAAGAGTCAAATCACTTATAAAATGCAGCTCTGAAGGAGGACAACTCCAGAATGCCAGCATAAAAAATAAACTAGATTTTCCAGAAGACTTGACCCTGGGTATCTGCAAGGATGATGCACTAGATCTGGTATTAATTAAATGAGGCTTATTAATAAAATTAAAGCCATCAGCTAAAATAGTTGGTGCAGTGCTGTTCAAAAATTTAAAAACAAGATTAAGCTTCAACTGAGCAATACGCATACTAATTTAGTAGCACCAATATGCCTTCTGGCTGGTGCATTTAAGATATACCTAATTAATTTATTCTGGGATATCTGTAGTCTACTTTGAAGCTTTTTTGATATCCCAGAGTACCATGAAATATTGGCATAGTCATAATGACTTTGAATAAGAGACAATACTAACAAATAATTAGTTAATAATTAACTTTGTGTTTCAGGTCACATGATTTGCTTGCCTATAAAGAAACTTTAACTTAGCACTGGATTTTTTAAATATTCCATCCACAATACTTTCTCCATTCAAATATTGATCCAAAATTAGGCCCAAATACTTGATACGTGAGCTACAATTAATTTTACCACCAGTACATTGCACTTGTATGGAGTTTATTTTGTCATTTTTCTTTTTGATACAAAGAGAATTGACTCAGTTTTTCCATAATGTAATGAGAGTCTATTGTCAATTAGTCATTCACTAATTGATTCCATTTCTTTTGAAAGCCTGCGCTGGATAACCTCAACACTTTTATCTGCCACAATAAGAGCCGTGTCATCTGCATCTAAAAGCAATTTGGAAGACACCGTTGAGGCAATATCATTTATATAGACTAAAAATAACAGCAGACCAAGTATAGATCCTTGGGGTACCCCACAAGTTATATTTGCTGGTTCAGAAAGAGTGTTCCCCACTTCAATATATTGTTGTCTATTTTGCAGCTATGAAGCAAACCAGTCTAACACTGATTTATGAAACCCTATGGCTTCAAGTTTCCTAAGTAAAATATTATGGTCCACTGTGTCAAAAGCTTTCTAGAGATCTAACAAAACCATCCCTATATAATTACCTTTATCTTGTTCCATTCTAATGTAATCCATAAGATGAACCAAGAAAGCCTCAGTATAAAAGATGAACAAAAACCAAACTGAAACTTATACAAGAGATTCTGATCAGAGAGGTAGCGGTACAGTTATTTATACATAACTTTGTGTGTGCCCACGTGTTTCCCATCCACTTGTTATCTTGAAGTGCATTTAGTGTCTCAGTTTCCCTTTGGGCTTTGTCGCGTTCTCCCTCTTGTTGTGTGTTTCCAGTGCAGTATATTACTTTTTCTTCATGTTACCTTCTTGCTTCTATGTAGTTTATTTAGTTTGATGTTGTTTTGGTTTTGACTCCAGCAATAAAGCTGTGAAAAGTCAGTTCATGTTTCCGAGTCCTGCAGTGGGGTCCTAATCCTGCCCGCCACACAGTGGTGTCCCTGAGAGAGCTGCTGAAAGAGGCTCTGCTGAGACTATACAGCAAGTTTGGTACTCACGTCCTGTTTGGCAGCTTTGCCGCTGATGTGATGGACAAGCAGTTTTAAGAATCTGAAACCTTCTGATAACTTTTTGAGTTTCAGCCTGTGCTCGTTTTAGGGAAGGAGGAAAACCTGCTTTAACTGTCTTATTGGTCCTGGGTGGGCCAACCCCGAACCTCTGAGTCTGAAAAACGAAGACGCACCAACAACTGCAGTTTCTCTGCAGTCCAGCAGGGGCGCCACAGCGAGTCAGTCCCCATAGACTCCCATGTTAAAACTTTCCAGCAGAAATAAACATGTTTACAGCTGATACAGAACCTGCTTTGGTCTCTGTAGCTAATTTCCCCCTTCATAACAGCTGTACGGGGAGGATGTCAGAAGTTTGATGTTCTTCACATGGCTTCAGCTCTGAGGTTAATAATCAATGAGCTGCAGAGTTTTTATCATCAGCAGCCTGAGAATACACACAGCTGTTGTTCACACACACTGATCTGTTTCTGTTTTTGTAGCTCTCCTAAACTCTGATCAGTGTTTCTTGACTAGTTTCAATGTTTTCATATAATCATACACACTCAGTGAATCCCACAGACCGGCTTTATCCTGTTATCATTTTAACTAAGCAGCATTTCTGTTTCAGACACTTTTCAGAGCTCAGGTGATGAACTAAATACTTTAAACAGCTCAACAAGTAACATCAAAATATGCAGAGAAAATAAAAATGTCATTGATTCCACTCCTGAATGATTAAAAAAAATAAATTATGACTAAATCTAAAACATGAAAGGCAAAAATCTTAATAATTGCACACAAGTATAAAGGAGTCCAAGCATTTACAGCAGTTTCACACTGGAAGCACTGGGACTTAAATAATTAGGTTGGTGTGGACAGTTGAAGGAAAAGAGGTGGAGTGAGAGGGAGGTCAAAAGAAAAAACAGGTCAGAGATGATTGTGTGATAAACAGCAGCCACAACACACCAAACTCGTATTTTTACATCTTTGAAGCTCATGCGCATCACTGTCCCTGTGCTCAGGGTACAGAAACTAGGCGTGCATTTGTTAAAGACATACATTATATTATGACGCTCTAAGCACATCATGAAAACACTCGCACACAACATACAAGAGGTAGCTGCACGTGCGGCAGACAGCCTTCAGCGAAGTTGATGAGCAGCCGGTGTAACACACTGTGAGGGAATCACCAGAAACCAGGGAGACGTGCCCAGCTCTGTCTAATACTCCCGACTGGAAAAGAGGACGGTACTTGTGGAGTATTTGCATTGATTTTTTTCTTTTTGCTGTCAGGGATGATTGCAAATAGTTGAGGTGACCTACTGGTCACTGAGAGGCTGAGCGTGCAGCACCAGCAGCCTCTGGGTGACCACTTTTGCACAGGTCACCTGATGGAAGGACTAAGACTGACGCAGTTTCTGACAGAATGGCAACAATTTGCAAATAACTGCAGTCCTTTATAAGCACAGAGAGATTGTCCACATGTTGCAGTCAGTCTGTGCTGGTGCGCAACTTGCCTGCCACATCACTTATTTCTCCTGTTGCGTTCCCCTAAAGAGTCTAGGGGATTTGGGGAAGTAACAAAAAGTGACTGGGATGACAAGAGGAGACATGAAAGCAAAACTGGTAAAAGAAAGGATTTTTATTAAGATGATAACAAAAAGAGACGGACACGCCACTATCGCCTTGAAACAAAGGAAAACAAAACGCAGGAATTAATAACCCAAAACAACAAGGTAAGGTAAAGGCCTCAACCCAAAAACACCCTCCTCTCCACTGAGCAGGAGTAAGCCACTGCAACACAGGCCACAAGCTGGTACACAAAGCACTCTCTGACAAACACTGGCAATTACTGGCCTGGAGCTCTACTCACGCTGGCCTTAAGTACCCCAGCTTGATTGCTGAGTTGCTTCAGGTGTACAAAAAGGGGCGGCACCTAAGGCTGGAGAAAGGAAGCCACACCCAGTGAGTCAGAAAGCCACAACAGGCCCCGCTGGGGCCGTAACACTCCATCCGAGGATGCAGTGATGAATCAGACAAACTGAGTTGCTGAGGTCTGTGGCAGGCTCGGGATCTGACAGTAAACACTGTTTAGTGTTCTTCAGCACAAACCTACATCACAAACACAATGATTCTTCTTCAGCCTCAGTGTGAAACCTGAGTTTAGGCTGGATTACTTTTTAGTTCCTCATTTTTAATTTAAGCTGCTCATTACTGAAATGAACACGCTGTGTCTCTCTTTGTTTATAAATGTTCAGCCATTTTCTTCCACTTATTGCATACAGGGTGGAGCCTCTCCCAGCTGCCATAGGGTGTACACCTGGACAGGTCTGTCGCAGGGCTAACAGGCTGGTGACAACCATTCACACTCAAATTCACACCTATGGGCAGTTCAGAACCACCAGCTAACCTGACCCCACTGACTGCATGTCTTTGGACTGTGGGAGGAACCCGGAGAACCCACGCAGACACGGGGAGAACATGCAGACTCTAGTTTATAAATGTATAAACTGTAAATCTGGCCCAGTACCACACCTCTAATGCAGACAGAGTTAATCACTGTATTATTGCAAAGAGTTTGCATGTCAGTGCCAGCCTCACCTTATTCAATCGAAAACAAAAAGCAGACTGACTCCATTGACTGTGAGTGCTCACAGACTAGGTCTCCATCTTTGAAGCGACCATTTCAAAGGCACTGAGATCATAAGCTGATTGCACACTGTTCACAGAGCAGTCTCCAACCACTATCTTCCTAACCAAACTACTCTGCAAGATTTAAAAACCCCTAACTGTAATCTATAAAGAAATGCTTTCAGATCTTTCCAACTGTGGAAGTCAGAAGCAGAGTGTGCTTTGTCTCAGAGGAGGCGAGTCTTCCTCCCACACACACACAGGAGCCACACAGGTGTGCAACAGGTAAAAATGTGCAGCGTTTTACTGAAAATACTAAACCAACCCCAGAAGTAGTCTGAAGAAGCTCTTTGAGCAAACACACCATTCCCATTCTCTCTCTCTCTTTCTTTGCAGGCGCAAAACATCACAGCAACGATGCTGAGGAGGAGCAGAGAGGACGGTGGACGAGAGGCTGCAGGTCCGATGAAGAGGAGGCAGATGTGGATGAGATGATAAACTTTCACTGTTGTTCTTTTACAGTCATTTATTTATTAAAATGTGTTTCTGATTTTGTTGAAGCCGACTGTCAGTTTTTAAATGCAAGCAATGAGCGCGTCACTCTGCTTTTGTCAGTGATGCCACCGCAATCCAAAATGAATTTAACCTCTCCGTAATGTTCTTCTTCAAAAATTAAGTGATTGAATTTTAACATTTATTTTAATGTAACAAAATAAAAATAATAAAACTTAATCTTAAATACTGATTTTGTCCCCCCAAAAAACTATATAGGACATTTAACTGTGTTCCTATGAATAATCTTTTTTTTTTTGCAATTAAATCCCCTTAAAACATTAAAACACAGAATATGCCACGGTCTGGCAAAAAAGCTTCCATTTGTTGTGTGTGTGTGTGTGTGTTCGTTTAAATTTTTGAAAAATACATGCGCACGCAGGCTAAGTTTGGGTCAAGGCTTCAGAGGATGAGAGAAGCCAGAGAAAGCCACATCAATAAACCTCCTTTTCCCCACCCTGCCTTGAGGCCTGAACGCCTCCTATGTGTGTGATTGGCTGCCGCGGTGGGCAGGGCCTGCAGCCGCTGAAGATGGCCGCACCGTGCTGGGCTCGGCGGGTCTAAAGGTAACTGAGCTGCTGCGGCTCTCTTTTCGGTCTGAGCGGTCGCTCGCTGCTTCGCGCCGGTACCGGAGGCTCCTATTCGGGGCCGCCGCCACGGGCTGCAGCTTGCCGCGGCCGGCCGCTCGGCTGCGTGTTAGCAGGTTAGATTAGCATTAGCTGCTAACAGAGGGCTGACGGTGACGTCACATCAGCTGTTACACAACAGGTGTGAGGTCAGAGGTCGAGCGGTATTATGGTCGGGGGTTAATGATTAATTACTGATTCAGCTCCTTGGTCACGCAAAGAAAGCAATACAGTGACGTCAGCTCAATATTGTTGTGACATTCAGTTTTGTGTGTCTGCATTCGTGATACGTTCACCGTCTGTGTGCAGGTGTCCATAATGTCCAGGGAACAGGTGAGTGTCAGTGAGCTCCTGCTCTCATTGGACAGTTCAGAGCTGCAGGAGGCAGAGCAAGTGAGAGCTGCAGTCAACCAGCAGTTGAATACAGGTGAGCTCACCTGTGTGGGGTTATCTACCCTGCAACCTGACATTTACATGTGTGACCGTAGCAACAGGAAGCTGCAGTTCCTCTGCCGGCCAGCAGAGGCTCCCATGTTAAAACTTAGCAGTAGAAACGTACCTATCAGTTCAGTCTGACGTCACTCGTGACAGCCAATCAGTGCTCATCCTGCTCTGACCTGTAGTTTCTTCTATCAGACAAAGGGGGCGCCGTCCTCTCCTCTCTGGTGGACTTTTACCTGGAACTCGTCATCGTCTCAAGCTGCTCTCCTCCTCTCCTCCATCAGGGAGCCACATCACAAGGTGAGTAGTGTCTTCTCCCTGATCCCCTGCTCCCTAATGCTCGCTTTGTGTCTCTGACACCTGTTGGCCTCGCCCACCAGGTGCTCCTGGAGAAGCTCAACGAGTCTCTGGGCCGACCTGGGACCAGACTGGCCACCCTCACCCTGCTGGGTCACCTGATCAGGAAACAGCCACCATGGATTCATCGCATTAGCCGCTCGGCGCTGCTGCCCTCCCTGCTGCGCTGCCTCAAGGTAACACACACTGACACACACTCACACGGTCACACACACACAACTCCCAGATTGAGGGCTTTGTTGTTCCTGCACCAGACTCGATTCAAATATTGTTCAGTTTTACATTTTAGTGCAACTCAGAGTGATGCTGTGAAAACCACACAGGAGTCCTCCCATCTTCTCCATTTTATCCGCCTTAGCTCAGAGGCATCAGGTGCTGAACTACCTCATCTGGCTCCTTTCGAAGTGTAGGAGCAGCAGTGCTGGGCTGAGGTACAGTTGCACCGGGCTAAGAATTTCACCGGTTTGCTATTGGGGCTGATCGCTATCACTGCAGTTAGCAAGCGGTCAACCCCGGTCGTCCAATCCTCTGGTACCGCCGGGCTGAGAGTTTTTTCTAGTTAGAACCCTGCTCGCTCCCCTCACTCCTGACCGAGACATCTAGATCTCCTCCATGAATTACTACCTTCCTGTGGTGTCTGAGTGATCCAGGAGCTGTGCTGTTGGTGGGCGGTTCAGCTCTCATAGGCTCTCCAAAGGCAGCCCGGCCCTTGGACAGAGTGCTATGACCCGTATGATGAAAAATCCAGCAAGCTCACCCGGAGTGGGCACAGCAGGTCCCCACCCCTGAGCCCGGTCTGAGGGAGGACCTTGCTGCCAAGCCTGAATGAGGGGGAGGGTCGCAGGTCAGATACCTGCTGCTTTAAACTGACTTTAGGAACTCCGAGTTCTTCTTCCTGTTTTTCAGACAGACGGCGATGTGCTCATCCTGATCACGGGGGTCCTGGTCCTAGTCACTCTCTTACCCATGATCCCTCAGGCCGGGAAGCAGCACATCAATGACTTCTTCGATGTGTTTGGGCGCCTCACGTCCCGGAGCTGCAAAAACCCAGGTAACACACACACAGCAGGGGGCGCTGCAGGGCTTATCATTCAGGTCTTCCATCGCAGTAGTGTAGTTTTCCTCATAGACATATATATATACGTAGACGCCGCATTGAGCGCCGAGTCGTACGTCAACGTCGCCGCCATATTGGATGTGGCAGAATTGGCAAAGATAATATGACAGAGATGCCTCACTCTTGTGCTGCGGGGAGTTGTTCGAACCATTTTACAGTCGAAACCGGATCACGTGGGATTACCTTTCACAGGTAAGACTGAAAAATTGTTTTTTTTTTATCTTATTAGGCCATTTTAACATTTTGGAAACAGAATTTGCAGACGTTAATACTGTGAAGTCCCAGGCATAGTACTATGAATTCCACAGTGAAACCAGCCTCCAAACAATGACAAAGTATATCTTACTTAACTGAATTACCCCAAACTAACTACTCTGATTGTTAATACTGTTGTTGATACTATGTAGGTTTCCCAAAGATAAATGGCTGTGAAAGCAGGGAGAAGCAGCTCTCAGAAGGTTTCTGCTAGCCATCATCCATGCTCTGCAGTGAGCATTTCAGACTTGAGGACTTTAACAGAGCATGTCAGTCAGGATCAGAGGTGGAGCTCTTCACTGTTTCCCAGCTCAGCTTCAAAGGGCAGGCTTATCACTAGGCTGCAAACATTGGATAAGTCAGTGCCACACTCTGAAAATATTATTTACTTTCAGATATTGTCAATATGTTACCCATAAGTTTAGGCTGTGGCTACCTGGACAGACCTCAAAGAAGGCTCTAGAGACCCCCGTTAGCTGACTGTTCTCAGCTCATCCAGCTAACCAAACCCCTGCCTTTGTACAGTGTTGTGACTACTAAGTGCTAGCTATGCTTCATACAGCTGTGGGCGTCATGCCTCTGGTTATATTCAAATCTTGTGTCACCCCTACCCCCTTCCACCATCTCCCATTCCCAGTATTTCATAAATGCATATGTACACACATGCACAACCCTGAAATGGACTGACTATAATAATTCATCCTTGGTTCTACTAGGAACCCTTCTATGCTTTGCCTTCATCACCTGACGATCTTAGAGCCAGAGTCAATGAAGCCACAGGTAGGGTGGAGAAGTCTGGAAGGAGAGAGGATGAATGTACAGGACAGAGAAAGAAGAGCAAAGGACCCTGTGTGTGTCCTTCTGGAGGAGTTCAGAGGGAAGGAGCTGATAAAGGAAGAGCAGAGATAGAGGCTCGATTTATACTGTACTACAATTTATACTTTGTTATTTGTTGCCATACAAATAAAGACTGATTGACCAAACAGAAGTTTGAAATATCTGTTTTTACCCTTTTAACCATGAAATTTGTTTATTTATAATAAAACTAGAATGTACAATTGTAGTTTATAGTTTCACAGCTAAAATAAAATGAAGTAGATCAGATTATTATGATTAGCATATTGTTTTTTTTCTCAAAGATTGCTATTATTACTACCTAAATTGATGATTGATGGGGAAAAAAAATACTTTTTTTAATTGAGTAAGCATACAGATGTTATATTTACATGTTAGATCTGGTTATTGTAGATGTTTATCATAGTAACCACCTTACCAACATCAGTATATGTAAACACACATATGACATTGTTAGTAGTGGAGTATTTATTAGGCCCGAGCCAACCGAAGGGTCGGCGAGGAGCCTATTGTAATCGCAAGGGGCGAATGAGCAAAAATGGGCGGAGTCACATGTGACGCGGTCTAAAGTGGCCCCGGACCTCATAGGGACGTGCGTCATGTCGAGACGTTTCCGAAAATGTATATATGCGGGTCACTGGAAAAGCGCATTATTGGAATCGTTAGAATTTGTCATTATTATTATTAGGCCCGAGCCAACCGAAGGGTCGGCGAGGAGCCTATTGTAATCGCAATGGGCGAATGAGCAAAAATGGGCGGAGTCACATGGGACGCGGTCAGAAGTGGCCCCGGACCTCATAGGGACGTGCGCCATGTCGAGACGTTTCCGAAAATGTATATATGCGGGTCACTGGAAAAGCGCATTATTGGAATCGTTAGAATTTGTCATTATTATTTTTCTTCTTCTTCTTTTTCTTTCTCCGTCTATCCCCTCAAATTTGACCCCCTGAACATATACGAAAACTCACCATTTTCGCTACAGAGGTCAGGTCTGGCGAAAAATTGATTTTTTTAATGTCATCAAGAACCAACTCTAAAAGGGGGCTCCACGGCGCCCCCCGGAAAATTCATTTTTCGGCCCTCTATGGGAGAGGCCACGATCAACTTTGTCGTAGAACCACGAAATTGGCGTCACACATAGATCATGTCAGGACAAGCAAAAAATCCTCTTGGAGCACCCCCACACAGCAAACAGGAAGTCAGCCACCGTGGCCTGAACTTTGCCCTCTGCCAATTTGGCGATGATGCACACCTCGTATTTGAAACATCTCCTCTTAGGGCGTTACACCTACAGACACCAAAATCGCTCAGCATAATCTAGACCAGTAGGCCATCAAAAGTTATTCAGGGTTTTATCAAAAAATCAATGGTTTGGTCGTTAGGGGGCGCTGAACTTGGCCTTCGTTTTGGCCTAAATTACACTCACCTTTTCTGTCATCACTCGTGCATGCTTTGCCAGATTTCTACCAAACTTTAATAACTTATGTAGGGTCCCACCATGAATCCATAAATGGAGAAACAATGGCAATTCCTGCAATAGCGCCCCCTACATAATCAAAATAAAATTTACATGGAGCTTCAAAATTTTAGTTACTCGTAGAGTTATGAAATTTGGTTTCCACATTCTGTATATGACCCTGATCATAAAAGTCAATCAGACCCATGCCTCATTTTGCACGCCGCCCCCATGACCACACCCCCAATTCCCCATTGGTTTTCAATGGAAAACCTAACATTTCTGTGTGACACACTTTTTTCAGGTGTTTTGAGCTGTACATTGATCACAAACATTCCCACTAAGGCCCATGATGATGTTCCTTTGCAGAGGGGCGTGGCCCTGGGGCCATGGCGAGCTTCGATCCTTCGCCATGACATTTCGTTTGCCTCTCAATCCCATATACTTTGTCCGATTGCCCTCAAACTTCACAAGTGTGATAAGGACCCACCCCTGCACACATCCATATGACATTATTGAATGACAGTCGCAGCGCCACCTAGTGGAACAAGTAACATGCTCTAATTTAAACAGTCATTGTTCAATCTGCACCAAACTTCACAAGCGTGATAAGGACCCACCCCTGCACACATCCATATCACATTATTGACTGACAGTCGCAGCGCCACCTAGTGGAAACAGGATTCCAATGATGCATCCAATCTGCTTCAAACTTCACAAGTGTGATAAGGACCCACCCCTGAACACATCCATAGGACATTATTGAATGCCCCTCTAGCGCCCCTAGTGGAACAAGTAAGTTGCTGTAATTTAAACAGTCATTGTTCAATCTGCACCAAACTTCACAAGTGTGATAAGGACCCACCCGTGCACACATCCACATGACATTTTTGAATGACAGTCGCAGCGCCACCTAGTGGAATCAGGATTCCAATGATGCATCCGTTCTGCTTCAAACTTCACAAGGGTGATAAGGCCTCACCCCTGAAGACATCCACATGACATTATTGAATGCCAGTCTAGCGCCCCTAGTGGAACACGGAAGTTGTTGTAATTCAAACACTGATTGTCGAATCTGCACCAAACTTCACAAGTGTGATAAGGACCCACCCCTGCACACATCCGTATGACATTATTGACTGACAGTCGCAGCGCCACCTAGTGGAAACAGGATTCCAATGACGCATCCAATCTGCACCAAACTTCACAAGTGTGATAATGACCCACCCCTGAAGTCATCCACAGGACATTATTGAATGACAGTCACAGCGCCACCTTGTGGAAACACATAGATTAACAGCTCAAAATCGGGTTTTTACACTTGGCAGTGGAAGCGGCTCTCAGTGGGCTCGCTGGAGGTTTGCATGGCATGCAGGGAGCTCGCTGAGGATTTGCAGGGCTCAAAGGCGGTTCGCTTGTGGTTCGCGGAGGCTCACAGGCGGCGAGGGCCTTCAACGCCGCTTGCGGCTTTAATTATTATTATTTTTCTTCTTCTTTTTCTTTCTCCGTCTATCCCCTCAAATTTGACCCCCTGAACATATACGAAAACTCACCATTTTCGCTACAGAGGTCAGGTCTGGCGAAAAATTGATTTTTTTAATGTCATCAAGAACCAACTCTAAAAGGGGGCTCCACGGCGCCCCCGGAAAATTCTTTTTTCGGCCCTCTATGGGAGAGGCCACGATCAACTTTGTCGTAGAACCACGAAATTGGCGTCACACATAGATCATGTCAGGACAAGCAAAAAATCCTCTTGGAGCACCCCCACACAGCAAACAGGAAGTCAGCCACCGTGGCCTGAACTTTGCCCTCTGCCAATTTGGCGATGATGCACACCTCGTATTTGAAACATCTCCTCTTAGGGCGTTACACCTACAGACACCAAAATCGCTCAGCATAATCTAGACCAGTAGGCCATCAAAAGTTATTCAGGGTTTTCATCGAAAATCAATGGTTTGGTCGTTAGGGGGCGCTGAACTTGGCCTTCGTTTTGGCCTAAATTACACTCACCTTTTCTGTCATCACTCGTGCATGCTTTGCCAGATTTCTACCAAACTTTAATAACTTATGTAGGGTCCCACCATGAATCCATAAATGGAGAAACAATGGCAATTCCTGCAATAGCGCCCCCTACATAATCAAAATAAAATTTGCATGGAGCTTCAAAATTTTAGTTACTCGTAGAGTTATGAA